>JAVYIG010008805.1:0-85144 GCA_035222895.1 Strongylocentrotus droebachiensis | reverse complement strand
CCAGACCATGAACCTAATACTTCATGACTAGACATACATATATATTTTCCTGATTTGTTTTCCTTTTTTGGGGAGAAGAAGAGGGGAGAGAGAAACAGAGAGAAAGAGAGGGAGAGTGTTGACAAGTCACGCACGCACAGCGGTGTTGACATTCACACTCTCACCAGTTTTATACGATAAACCCCTATTTCATAAAAATCGACGAGTCCGGTACCTTGGTGTTACGCTCTAGTGCACTCGAACGTTCGTCGTCTGTGTGGAGGTACACAAAATGACTCATTGATCTTTTGGCCGAATGTGGGTCAAATTTGTTCATATGATAATCGTGAAAGTACGTGCCATTGAATTGAGTCCGACCCCTCATTAAAAACAAATCCCTCCTCCTACTTATCAATATCTTCTTATAACTTCTGTTGTGTGCAGCTTTGTTTTGTCCTGTCATGTCCTTTTGTGTGTCTTGTCCCATCCTGTCTTGTTTATCTTGTCCTGTTATGACTTGTTTTGTCATTTCTTGTCTTATCTTTTTATGTAATTTTCTTGTCCTTTGTGTCCCGTTTTGTCATTCTTTTCTTTTTGTATTTTTTAAAATAATTATTTAGATACTTTAAAATGGTTTACGAAAATATGTTATTATATTATATCTATTTTACTGTGATTATTAAGACACTTTAAAATGATTCATGATAATAATGTTCAAATTATATTTATTCTTGGGAACCTACAAAAACAAGCTATGCATGTTTTCCAGTATAGGTTCCTGATTCATTTCATAATTTTGATCTTACTTTGTCAACTATATTCTTTATTGTGCAAACAATTGTCATATGAAGTGAATAAATAAAATCAATCAATCAATCAATAGTCCTATGCTTTAAAATTCAATACCCCTTGCCGGCCTGACTGTATTTAAGTGAAAGCGATATTCTTATCTATCAAAATGGTGAGGTAATTATTACTGGTATAGATCCTCCGTTTCATAATTTTAGTGTGCTACTTGATAACAAACAATATGGTTGTACTTAAAGATGAAGTTGAGTTCTGGTCATGCGATTGCATTGTGAAAGAAACGGTGTGGAACCGACCAGAAAAGGTTGATCATCTAGCATATAAGAATTTGTGTGTATTGCAAGGTTCTGGAATCATCAAAATGATAAGAAATTTGGCCAAGTCTTGGTAAAGTTACAAACACTGTACACAGAAAGATGTATATGGGACTACACGAACACGTGGCGTAAAAAGCCGGCCCCCCGATTTTTACGATGTTACATGCATATTTAGAATATGAAGGCATTTGAAGAGCCATGCTTTTCAGGGAACATGTCTTATCTCATGTTCTTCCACACTTGCATAATAAGAATGAGTAATGCTCACAACATATTTTTCACCTCTTCCCAGAACTCAACCTTCTCTTTAATTCTCATTTACTAAATGTGGTATTTCATCCCGCTCTGCAATACTCCAATTCCTCATGGTTCTATGCTTTTCCAAAGATAGTTCAATATAAAATTGTAGTGAATAACTATGTAAATGGTAGGATGGAAGAATCGACATTGATTAATCAATACATCAGTACCCGGCTCTTCTTCTTTTTTGCTATGGAATATGACACTTCATTTTCTTTTTCAAATCCTCCCTTTTATAAAAATAAGAAGAAATTGACATGCTTAGTCTCTTTAAACTGAATCACAAACATTTGGCTAAAAGTACATGAGGGCGCTTAAACAGTCTTTGCGACTGTTATATGATTATGGCAGAGGCACTGGAGCCTGGAGGGGGGGGGGGGGGGGGCAGGGGGCACAATGCTCCAATTTTTCGTGTATCCTTAAAAGGTCCTTTTTGTATAGAAAAGGTGCCTCATTTTACTTCAGATAAGTGCCCCTTTTTTATTTCTAATAAGTGCCCTTTCCTATAGGTGACACTTACCCCCATGCCTCTTCACCTATAACTTTTGCCCCTATTCAAATATGAGAGGTTGAACTAAGTGCCCTTCCTGTTTTGATAGGTGCCCCTTTTTATCTTTAATGAATGCTTCTTCTCACCTCTGAAAAATGTCCCTTTTATTTTGCCACGTGCCCCCCTTTTCTTTCTAATAAGTGCCATTTTTCCTTCTGATAAATGCTCCTGTTCTTGTTTTAATAAGACTAAAAGCCAGTTTCCCTTTTCATAAATGCCCCTTCTGACACCTCTAACAGATGCCTCTATTAAAATCTCATAGTTGCCCCTTCTCCGTTGTAATAAGTGGCCCTTTCTATTCTCACACGCGCCCCTATTCATCCCAGGTGAGTGCCCCTTTTCAGGTACAAAGATCCCCCCTTACTATCTCTGATGAGTGCCCTTTCACCTCTTGCAATAGCCTTATTCTAATTTGAGAGGTGCCCCCTTTCACTCCGTAATAAGTGCACTTTTTATCTTGACAGGTACTCCTTATCCTATTGAATTAGTGTAATTTTCATTCTGAAAATTGCCCCTTTTTCTTTGTAATAAGACGGTACCCCTTTTCCGTTCTAATAAGACGGTGCCTTTTTCATTTCTGGTGAGTGCCCTTTATCGGGTGCAAGAAGTGCCTCATTTTCACCTCTGATAACTCTTTTTTTTTTTTAATGTAACCTTTATCTTTTCTTGGTCATTTACTATCATTCTTTTAAGAATAAACAAGTACTCAGGGGCGGATCTAGCTTTTTTGCCAGGAGAGGGGGGGGGGGGGGTTGACCCAGTGGCGGATCCAGGATTTTCCAAAAATCGTAAGAGCACATATATTTTTTTTTCTTTCGGAAATTGGAAAATTATGCAGGACCGGTATTGCGTTCAGTAGGGGGGGGGGGGGGGGGGTTAGGTCATTTTTTTTTTTAAAGGAACACTTGAGCATCCTAACCCTATGGTAATCCTACACAACCCACACATTAACCCCTAAAAGCACTCCCTGTGTACGCGCCTGCCGACTGGTATTCCCTAGTTATCAAGTGTAATATAATATTAAGGAGGATGTACATTAAGAATCATGAGATATATATACACAATAAACAGATAAACTTTGAAGATATAGCTAACGTATGAGGCAAAGGAGTTGGGATTTGGCGATATACCTCTTTTTAAGATCTTGCCATCAAAATGCACCAATATAATTGCATTTCTCTGATACACAGGTGGAAGCATTCCTTTCAAAAGTGGAAACAACTTCTAGTCACCAATCACATCAATTATCATATAATACATTGATCCAATATAGTGTGCAGAGTGGGACCTCTCATTGTTTAAAAGATCACTGGCGGGGGGGGGGGGGGGGGTCCAGGGAGAACCCCTGCGAACTGGTCTATGGCCAATATTGAATAGTTCGTCACGATTTTTTTTTCTCAATCGAAAAGGCTTTTATTGTTATAATCTGGAATTTTGACTATTTTGAGAGTAATATGAGTCCTATGAACCATTACGATTGTCATATTTAACCACAACATTCAGAGACAGGTGACACTGTTTAAGTACATTTGACGTTAATATATTGCTTTATTTCATAGTTATGTGAAGTGAAAATTATTATAAATACAGTACTATATGTCACATAGATATATACACTTATATCACACACTTATACCTGCACGAGTAAATATACAAATGTAAAAGATGGAATCTGCAATGTCGACTATGATTGGAACCTACTATGCCTCATACATCGGGAAGATTCCAAATCAATTCAATTTTGTCAATTTGAATTTAAAGATATTTCTAACAATCCTACAGATGGGGAAACATACAATTGTATTATGATCACGAATCACAATATCAGCAATTTAAAAGAAACGCAACTATTGAGTTACACTTGCTTGAAATGGATTTGATGTGAATGTACTTACGATCGAATTTGTTTGGCATATAATAATCAGATGATTTTGTTTTGACATTTTTTGTTCTTCTCAACCTCAGTTCATTGATAAAAGTGTGCATGGATTATAATATTTATTTGCCTTGTCATTTAAAACACTGCTAATTATTTTTTGCGTCATTGCGCCAATTTTAAGATGTTTAATTAATTCACAAATGGCTTTGTGCAACATTGAACGTCAAGAGCAGGATATAAATTATTCTAAGCTTTAATTTAAAGAATCAATTCTCTGTTGTTATCTCAACCATTTAGGGTGGAATTTCGAACCGTCCCCCATTGGTATGGTATTTATGAAGATTGATGGTCATCACAAAGTAATATTAAGAAAATATTGGTAAAATAAAGTTGGAGAATTGCAACTTTCAATTCAAATTCAATAATGTTTCATTATGTAATTTCAAAATACATGCATCATAATTGTCATTTTAATGAAAAGCAGCAGAAGCTGGATTATTCACGTTTACATGTTTGTTTGATTGTTTGATTGATTTTATTTCTGCAGGGGCGGATCTAGCTTTTTGCTAAGGGGGGGGGGGGTTTGACCAAAATAATGACGATGCGGAGCATCGTCCACGAGCCGCGAAGCGGCGAGCCGATTTTTTGGGGGGTGTTTATTTGAACCCCGTAAATGATGTTTTCCTGGCATCTATTAACACAATGGAGACCATAAAAAGCAGTGCATGATAACCCCGGCCCCCCCCACTCAGTGTTATTTAGGGTACGCATATGCTCGTTCCCTCTTTTTGAAAGCACCCCCTATCTGAGGACTGCCAACATTTCCGAACCCCCCTTTCGCGGGCTTTTCGCGGGCTTTTCCTGCCTTGGACTCTTGGAGACCCCCCTAAATCAGGAAAAATGCTCAATGTACCCCCCTAAATTCGGAATAAGTTCTCAGGAGTCCAAAGAGATGAAAGAAAAAAAGAAAAAAACACCCCTTTTTAAAGAAATCTCCGGGTGAAAAGTCAAATACACCCCTTTTTTTACAATTCTCGGGCCGGACTTTGTCGCACGAAAAGTACCTCTTTACCGGTCATTTCGAAACCTGAGTGGGGGGGGGGGGGGGGCCGGGATGATAACGTCTTTTTAAATCAAGTAACAGTTTTAATACACAGTTATATCCAGAGTTATCATGTGTTTGGTTAAGTTACCAGATGAGTTGAATATCTTCTCACAATATTTGCACTTGAAAGGGTTTCTCTCTACAGCGTGCGTTCTTTTTTCTTTCTTTTTTTCTTTCTTTTTTTCTTTTTTTTCCCCTTTTTTTTTGTTTTTGTTTTGGGCCGCCCAAGGGGGGGGGGGGGGTTTAAACCCCCTAAACCCCCCCCCCCGTAGATCCGCGCCTGTTCTGCGTTCAAAAATATACAAATTCAAAGTCAAAGTACAAAATTTCGAACAATAACAAATACAATGAATACAATGTTTACAAAAGTAATTAAATGAAAAATCATGTACAATTATATAATTCGATAAACATGTACGAAGCATACAATAACATAAGAAATATGAAATATTTTCAATAAATTAGAGAGGTAATTTGGAACGCAGGAGACCACCATCGTGAGCGGTTAGGCTGGAAATGGATGGCGGCCTCGTAATTAGGCTGGAAATGGATGTTGACATAATAAAGTGATAAATCGCATTTTTAAATATTGACACGTTAAAAAGATTGTTAAAAATACATTCAAAATAACATTATACGTTAAGAATGACAAAAGAAAGTTTTATACTCTCGTTTAGAATGAATACCATGGATTTTAAGACTAAAGACAACTGAGGTGAAGACTAGTACTGTGTTTGAAATTTAACATGTAGTTAAAAAAAGCATTTAATTATGGTTAATTAGATTGATCAAATATGGTAAAGGGCTTTTTTTGAAGCAATTGGTTTTGCATTTGAAATTATGATATGTAGGAACCTGACGTAATGATATTCTAATTTCTTTTTTGGAAGGTAGCCAGTTCTGGCATGCTGGGTGAATTGCTAAAGATTTTGCAAATTTTCTACACAGTACTAGTCTTCTTTCCTCAAGTGTATTTAAATTGCATACTTGCATGTGAATATGACATCCAATTAGAGCCTAAAATAATTTAGCAAACCCTCCGTTGTATTCGTTCGAGACTGTTTTTCTGTTCAGATGTAAGACCACTATGAAACACTGGGGCGCAATATTCTAATACTGGTCGTATATAACCCGTGTAGATTAATACTAAATCATTTAAAGGTAAGTTAAATTTCTTAAGTTCCCTCAACATATACATTTTTTATTACATCTTTTCATTAGCTCATCAATATACAAATTCAACTTTAGATCACCAACGAGTACAGACATATCTTTTCGTCTTCCACTCATCAAATGAACATGTGGCAGCAGACAGAGCTCGTGAGGATTCTTGTTTAATACTGAATTTATAGCTAGCATTGCTATAGCCCATTTTCATTAAATCGGCTGGCATTAAATTTATCTTTCAGGAGCCAATTACAGTCCGAGAGTTTTGTTCCCTGCAATTTGTTCCTTTTAATTAGCTTCCGTTTAAATTGTAAGATTTTGTCTTTTTATTAATTCTTGCGATTTACTCTAGTCTGTCTGCTTTCGTTGCTATACTTCAAAATAGATATAATATATAATAAGATCCCGCTTTATCAACCGTAATAAATTCAGATGAGCAAAATATCATTTTTTCCTCTTAGGGAATCGCTACCATGGCCATAGCTAACTATGTTTCGTCACCTTTCTCGTCTGAAATTATGCATTCAATATATTTGTTTAATTTCGTTTATTATCTGTATAAAATTATATACAATTAAAATATTGTATCAAACCATATTATGTTCATGAAAATGTATGATGGAAAAAAGAAAAAAAGATGCAGAAACCAATATATCAAATCAAATCAAATCATTGGACACTATCTCACTACACGTCTCGCCCATGTGGCATCAATCTTTCCTTCTAGCACAATTTTATTTATTAGGATATGTCCCTCCATATAGAAACCCAGTCTTGTTGGTACTTAATTTCTGATTACTTTAAAAAGTACTTTTTTCTCCATTCCTTTTCGACTGTATTCATCGCTGACGCTATCCTTCAAATATGGCAAACAAATGGTTCAATGGTTCTCCATAAGCACATTGCCATACTGCCAAGCGTCGAGTTATTCAAGTAAATGACGCAATGCACATTGCCACTACGGTGTTTTAACATTGCTTTTCCATCTAAATAGACTCTTTACTGTTTCCGTCAAGGCCATTCTTTTCGGGGGGGGGGGGGGCGTGGCCTTGGTTTAGATCCAAGTTAGTTTTCAAATCCTAAAGAAGATATAATTTCTTCTTTTTTTCCAGCTGCCCAACGACTAGGAATTGCAGCTGTCTCCGACTTCACCGCCGCAAAACGTCCTCAACTTTTGCGACATTATCACGTTTTTGTGGGGTTTTGCATATAATTATAGGCCTACTTAGAATCCACATATACACAATATCCTCAGAAATAGGACCATCCAACCGCTTTAATTCTTGACAGAACTGTCGTAAATGGAAAGTTCGCGTAGACCACTTCCGAGTCACGAAGGCCTCTGCGACTAAGCGTTGAGATCGTCCTAGTGAGGGTCCGGTGCGCTCCAGGGGCAAAGTCGGAATACGTGGTAGAGAGTTCCTGCAATTCATCATCTCCTGCATAATTGCCGTCATCGAAAGACTCGTCTTCTTGTTCCTGCATGATTGGCAGGGACAGAGAGAGAGAGAGAGAGAGAGAGAGAGTGATAGATAGATAGTTTATGGTTTCCACAATATCTCATTTTACAAAGAGTGTAACAACATATTGAAATTGATCATACAATACAGGTACATACTATTCAACATATTGTCCTTCAGTTAACTGAACTTAATAAGAGATAGAGTGGCGGAGCCTATGGAAAAGCAAAGCTTGTTGTGTATGGGTTCCCTAAACTACAAATGACATAATTAACTGAACTAAAGTTAGGTTTTTAAAATACAAATACACGCTAACACAGGGAAAGGGAAATTACAGGGATACATGAACCGACATCACAATTAACTACAGAAGACAAGGAAAAGGGAAGGGGATATATCTGCAGCTTATTGAAACAATAGTACAATGTAGTTTGTTCTGAATATGAGTAGAATATGTATGAGAGAGAGAGAGAGAGAGAGAGAGAGCGAGAGAGAGACAGACCGACAGACAGAGGGATGACGAAAGAGAGTTTGAATAGGAACTGAAAAGTCCAGCTGACCTTTACAAAAAGAAATCCTGATAATTATTGCGAAATGAAAACACAAGCAGAAATATTAATTACTTTTAAAGGTATCGGATCCCACAAGAAAAAAAGAAAATAAACCATTTCCCCTTCAAACCGGAAACTGATTTTCCGTAGAATATTGATTATCAAATTAGTTTTAGTGGGAACGCCTTATATTAATATATTAATAGGCGGGAAATTCCAGAATGACTGCGTGGATATTTATAATGGGTATTCGTTGGGAGCGCCATCCTTGTCTAGTGGATAAGTCTCCGGGCTTCAAACAGGTACGGGATTCCGATCCCCGAAACTACGTACTGTTATGGATGATTCCCCTCCCCCTTAAATTAGTCAGGAAATCGACTCGGGGAAGTCGTCTAGGCCCAAGTCAACTTTTATGCGGGCATTTTTTGTATTGCTGCCTGTGTATATATAATATATATGTACAAACTATAGCCATGCATGATTACATAGTTTAAGTTTGTGTGTGTGTGTGCAGGGAGTGGGGGGTGGGGGGGGGGGGGTAGGGGGAGTAAACAATTCAACTTCGAATAAAAAGATCTGGGGCAGATCCAGGTTTTTGTTGAAGGGGGGGGGGGGTTTAATGCCGAAATTTTCCGACAAGCCTCCCCCTCCCAAAAAGGAAAGAAAAAAGTCCAATAATTTTCGACATCATTTTAAGCGGACACAATCGTTTGGTACTAAAGGCATGCTACATTGGTTGTAGCTCATTTCCCAATTAGAATCGAATTGTTTATGTATACCAGTAGAAATGAGAGAACTCAGTTGTTGGCGGGTTAAAGAAGGGGCGGCGGGGCTGAGGGTGGGGGGGGGGGGGGAGGGGAGCTGGGCAGAGATTACGTCACTGCTACTTACACATTCGATCCAGGAGAGAGGAGGATGAGGTAATGATGACAGCCTTGCTGGGAGGGCTGGTGGATCACAGTATATGTGTTCCTCGTGATGGCGACATCTCAAAGCTGAGATTAAATTGATAGTGATTTGGGAAAAGAAAAAGATTAAATTGAATGATCAAAAATTGATACAAAATGTGACCATCATCAACAATATTTTGCAATATGTTTGTTCCACATTTTCATATACGGTATTTAGAAGAATATTTGGAAGAGGTTGCACACAAATGTTGATACTACTCCTTCTTTATATTAGATATATCTCTTGAAGAAAACATCTAGTACAAAATGTATCAATTCACGACGCTAGATGCAATACTTTGAACTGCACCATCGGTTTCGATTTATTTTCATCAGGTAACGTGAGCCTTTCATGGTTTGGCATAACTATATATACACATGTACATAATATAGTTACACAATTGTATTCGAATTATTAAGCTGTCCTATTGATTAGAATATTATATATGTTTTATATCTATATAAAGATTTTTTGTGTCAAACGATTACTCATTATAATGTATTTCAGATGTTAAAAGAATATGAATATCTAATTTTCTTAACATCTTATCAACTTTTTCGCTAATGGGGCTGGCATGGGATTATTATAGCTACATTGTGTAATACATAAAACAATAATTGGTATTTTCTCTGTCGCTAAACAAATCGATGTCATGAAAAATCCCATGAAATTGTTCATATCCCCTCTCCTATAAACAGCCTTAAAAAAGCTCATACCACTGCTCATATATTACATGATGCGTTTAGATGAATGCATTATGACATCACGTATAAATATATCTCAGTTTGCTCAGTTGGAAATTCAACGTATTAATAAATTGACAATGGTTGATAATCTCTTGACCGAGAGAGCTATCGTTTCGAAACCACGTCTTTCATAGAAGGTGTGCTTCAAATATAATACATGCTTAGTTTCGAGTAATTCGAAGCAGGAAGCTTTTAATCAATAGAATGCCAGCACGTTTGATAAAAGATGCAATATGAAGCTTCAAGGGAGAGATGAGGGAAAGTTCACTTTTTTCTAAAATAAATCAATAATCACTTCCGCAAAGGACCTAAACTGCTCTTCCCCTATTTAAAACACAGATATACTAACTAATGGACGATGCGTTAATCCAAGCAATGTATTTACATATTATCTTGTTGTTTTAACTGTTGCATTATATTGTTCTTATTCTCATTTTTAAGGAATTTGTTTAGATTTTATCTTTGTATATTTAATTCTTGTGTCTGTATTAATATCTAATTACATTTGTGACTGTTTATTATTACTTAATGTATATTATGTTATTGTCTTTGTGAACCTGCCTCTTGTCAGTTGGTGGGGAAATATTTCTCTTCTTCTGACAGAGGATCTGGGTAATGTCAATGTAACTTTATTAATTTGCTTCTACTGAAGTAACGATAACTTATAAATATATATATCATTATCATAATTACCGACCGATTAAAAAGTATTTTTCTCATAACAGATACGCATAAATATAGCTCAATATTACACTCCGGCAAACAATGCAACTATGAGCGGAAGATCTGGGCCTGCACAATAGGACTCCGAGAAGTGGTTCTCTTTTTGGTGGTGGTGGTGGTAGTGGTGGTGGTGGGGGGGGGGGGAGTGGGGGTAAGGGGGTTGTCTTTGACTAAAAGCATATCCCGAACATAAGACCTTTTATATTTTTGTTTTGTTGTCAGTGAGGTTCTAGATCTAAGCCACTCTGCCTAAGAATCCCAAACTGCCAAGATTGCCAAAAGAAGGCGATCAAGGAAGTAACACCATGATATAAATAACTGTGTTGATGTTTGGAATCCAATCGTTTTAGCGTTTTTAAGAGAGTATGTTACGTGTGATCATACACGGATAAAACATTTACTATTTTTCTAGTAATTACTTGTTTCACCAAACAGTAATAAATCATGCCAAAATACGTTACTAATATCAAATGATAGATTTCAGATACGTTTAAGAAATTTTTTAAAACAAATATAACTTTTTCCAATTTTTGATTAAGACTTCCATTAGCGTCATTGGTCAGAATGAAACCAAAAGACAAAGGTTTATGAGATGTGTTTGTGGTCAACGCTGTAAGCTCACTTTCCTTTAGATCCCGGCTATCTCCATATTTAGTTGACATCTATGATGAATAACTTAACTTGTGAAACAAGATGATGGACATGATTTTTCCTTGAATTTTCACTGGTACAAACTATGTGTATAGATCGCATGATATTCTTGTTCGAAGTTTAATATTCCATTAAAACCTTCAAAGTTGTCATGATACGTATGACTGTATAATGTTATGTGTTTGCGTATGGAGGGCTAGGTATTAAAGAAAAATCCAACCTCGATAGTTTTTTTTTCTATTCAATTTTGAAATGATTTGTCAACTATGTGTTTTTAAAAGGTTATACTTATTCAATTGATTTACGTTGTGTACCTAGGTCATATATTACTTTCTTTTACGTTGAACAATGCAGACAAATAAATGAAACAAACAAACAAACAAATTGCTCTTACAGAAAACAGAAAAAATGAATAAGCAGATTGGTGAAAGTTTGAACGAAATCGGACAAAGAGAGTAAAAAGAGGGAGGGGGAAGTAAGTAGATAGATAGATAACGATATATATATATAGAAAGAGATAGAGAGAGAGAGAGAGAGAGAAAGAGAGAAATAGAGAGAGAGAGGGAGAGAGAGAGAGACCAAGATGATGATATCTCTTACCTTTTCTCTTTCTCCAGATGAGCACAGCTGTAATGACCACGATGCAAGTACCAATGACCACATAAAGCGAAATTGACATTACAGTCGCAATGGTAAAGTTATGTCCACTGCTTTCACCATGGTCTGCATCAGACATATCGTCTTCTGGGTGAGAGAGAGAGAGTTTAAGAAAGAAGGAGAAAGAAAGAGAGAGCGAGAGCAAGTGAAGGGAAAAGATAGAGAGAGAGGGAGTGACAAAGAGAGAGAGAGAGAGAGAGAAGGAGAAAGAGAGAAAATTTGAGAGAAAAGCATTATTGGTAAGGTAAACATATACAGATAACAAAAATTGATAGATCCATGGATATAAATATGTTTAAAGATGATAGAATGAGGAATGGAAGATATTTTTTTTCCGGGCTGTCGTTCTTTAAAACAATAATGTAACATTGTTACAGGTCATCAAAATATCCATTAATTTACAATGCTAAGCAATCATTAATGTTCGCGTCCGTCCTATGTTATTGTCTACATCCACTCTTAATAAAGAACAAAATGGTCACTGTATAATCAGATCAGTGGGTCGAATTGTAATAACATCCTACTTGATGCCAGAATAGCGACCTTACGGAATACTTAACAAACAATGCACATACATTTTATTCTGGGGAAAGAAAAAAAAATGTACAGAGATCTACATAATACCTCTATTAGCACCATATAAATCTGTCTGTTCATTTTACAAAACTTTGTCTATGCGTAGCTATTCGTTGGTGTGACCCCAAAACATACAATTCATTAAGATAAATAGGCATACTTGCACACGGCAAAGTATCCTGGTGATGTTTTGTTCTTGGGGGGGGGGGGGGGGTCACCATCCAGGGCCCAATTTCACAAAACTTTGTCAACAGTGACAAATGACAGTTTATGTTATAAGCTACTGAAATCCTCGCTTGTGATTGGTTATCAGCAGATTTGTCATTGAATTTTGTCATTGAAAAACGGCTTTGTGAAACACCCCCAGGAGTCGGTGACGACTCCGTGGCATGAAATAACAACAATAAGCCCTTCGTTGTATTGATATGTGACGTGAATTTTGGTAATAAATTATCAACTCGAATCATTTCAATTCAAATCAAATCAATCTCCATACCTACAATGTCGAGTTGGAAGGCTTGGCAAACGTCGTTTGTACAGCATAAAATGCTGATATCGCCATTTGAAAGCCTATTGGGTAGAAACACAATATCATCAGCTTGGCAGCACGTCTTGTTTGGAGTGGCATCTCGACTTTGATGATAAAAACACACTTGGCTCGGCGAAGTTCCATTGTTTATAGGGATACCAAAGCCACCTTCGCTGAGTTTATCCGTCTTGTCTGGTCGTATGAAAAAAAGAAAAACAAGGAATAAAGATGCGATCAAAATGTAAGAATACTAGATTTTTTTCAGACACTCCTAAAAAAAAATTTAAAAAAAAAAAAAAAAAAAAAAAATCATATTTCACCCATGTTATCAAAGAGAAATGTTGTCCTGATTGAAGAGGAAGCGAAGTGCGTTGATTTTCTTCGCTCGCTATGTAGTACTAGATAAATTTAATCGGAATTTGCAAATAAGCTTACTGACCTTAACTCATAGATTCCTCAAAACTCATCTCAATGTGCCATAATTCATTCATTGTAGAATATATATACCACAGGCTTTATGACTATTGTACTGTTTCCGGTGCGATACTAGGGACTTTTAGATTCGCACGAAGACAATGGGGATTGCTACGATCGACGTTCTTTTAATGCACTGCCTTGAATGGACGTCACACGTATCAGTCCACGCAAATCTAAAAGTCCCTATTATTTACCATTGATTGCTACCCACCACTCCAAGCAGTGGTATCTCAAGGGATCTGCAAATGTAACAGAGGTTTTCTCAAAGCTACATTTTAATTTAATTTCTACCTATAAAGACTTCGAATTAAACTATTGTAGTCTATGTCCATAGAGAGTATGTAACCAGATGTATATACAATTAGAGAGAAAATATCTAAGGAAAACTATGACCTTTTATTCATATATAATTCATTTTCCCCTCAAACATGAACTATCAGGACATTCAAAATCTGTAGATTTGTGACCACGTCCCTTAAGACAGCAATGCCAGCAGTGGTGAATGAACGGCCTGCCATAGTCCTAGTTTTAACTTATTAACTATTATCATGACACAGGGCTAATCCACATTATACAAAGCCCCAAATCCCTTACTTTATTTTGAGATAATCTGATTAACGCGATGGTTCTATGAATAGCGCGTGCAAAACACACAGCACAGTCCAATGAGCATGAAAAATAACTGCTATGACGAATGCGTGCAAAGGTGCACATGGCAGTGTAACATTGGTTTGCTTGCGTGTTCAAAGCACTATATAGGTAGCGTGCATGCAGCCTTATGGCAGGCTATGAGTTAAAGTCGATGTTAGTATTTTTGGAGTTACCTTGGACTTTCAAGCTGAAGCGTCTTGGTGATGTTGTACTATCCGTGATGTCACATTCCACCCACTTGTTATCATCGGCCTGAGTTGGATGGAACGTGACAGACGACGTCACATAATCTTCGTCTTCACTGATGCTTATCGGAGTCTGAAGTGGCTGCATTAAAGGAACGAAACATACACCAATGATATTCCACAGGCAGAAAAATAAAACAACTAAAACACAGAAAACATTTAATGGGATTAATTATAGTCATGGAAGATATTAAAGGTGATAGTCAACTGAATGGTCAATTGTTTTCTTCTTCATTTTCCAGTCCGGCATGATGTTAAAAGTAATAACTGATTATTAAATATAAAATTTAAATTTTTACATTTCATTTTCTCCAATGTATATTCCACGGCAATTTAAGGATAGATAGCCTCATGATGTCCCCAATCGTGATCCTGGGCCTGTTCCATAAAACGTATTATCAATAAAAAGTTACAATGACTGTTATAAGCGACTGAAATTGTGTTATTTGATTGGCTGACAGCAAATGTGTCATAGATATTTAACACTTTTTACGACTTACCTCTGTCAGATTAAGTCCATTTGAGTTCCAGAATATAGTTCCAGTGAAGTCCTTACTGAGAAAGGTGGAACATGTAAGGGTTTCCTCCGTATTGGCTGTTACGATTATTTTAGAAGGATCATCGGACTGAACGCCGCCAGACGACTTGATACGTATGGAGGTATCGGTCCCTTCATGAATGAATAAACGGCCAGAATAGACAAACAAATAAAACATTTGACAACAGCCGCCCATGTTTGAAATTCCAAGAAGAAATATCACTGTTGACTGTATTGTACTCATTTAGTTAAACTCGATACTGGTTCTAAATTTTTTTTTTTTTAACATGATAAATGGGAATTAAAGACCTAAGCCAAAATTCCTTGGTTAAACGTAATTTTGACCAAAAACCATCAACGCAGCTTCGGGTTTTAATATTTAGCAAGAAAGAGGCCTTTTTGAATTACAATTTTTAACTTTAGTCATCTTTGGACTTTGCAAAAGGTGTGATACTGAAATATCTAAGCTGATAAATACTCAATCTTTACATGGCATCCAAGTTATTTTTATACGTGACTTTTGGTTACTGCGAAATAAATCTGAAAGGAAGTGATAGCCGGATCAATTGGTCAAAAGATGTACTGAATAGGTAAAGAAAACGCCAAACAAAAGAAGGCAAATTTAATTTTTGTATAACAGTATTAAAGAGAGGCCTACAATTGCATGAATGTTTGCAAAATTTGCAAGAGAAATATTTAGCTCTCTGGAACTGGATGGGATAGTCGTTTGAATGTATAACTTACATCTTCATAGTTATTGATTCAAGCAATGATGGGAAGAATGCTTAAAAATTCCTAACTTGAGGAAAAGATCCTCAACAAATAAGATATTGTCGAAAGCCGATATTATCTTCATCCACATGCATATTCGAACAAAAACAAATATTAATATTTTCTGAGATATACTATTTTGTTACTGTCTGACTGAAAGTTCTCAAAAAGAAAACGAGATCCTCAAACATAAGACATGGATGAAAGCTGATATTGTCTAAAGAGACATGCAAATCATCCAACAAATATTTTTCATTTCAAAATCAAGGAAGGATGGGTAAAGGTGCTTTTGACTATTGTTATTTGTTAGTAGAATCATAATGTCTAAAAAGTGTGATTTACCCCAAGTCTAAACAAATGTGGCAAACCTTCATACATAACAGAAAATGCTTCCCACTTTGACCCAGAATGAATATGACAAATCCAAACCGATCGGGATTTTCTATTTGTCAAAGATGTTTCATCTACATAACCACTTAGTCAAATATCATGTATTCTTTTTATTCTTTGCTTCTCAAAGTATTTTTTTAATTTACCTTAACCCCTTTTCAAAATAAACTGGCTCCACCCCTGATTGACAGTTTACTTACCACTAACACTCAGACTGACTGTTTTTTGGATTAGACCTTCCGTTGTCACTACTACACAGAAATAGAGACCACTGTCGGTGCTACGAACATCTGTGATGATTAGATTTGCTGTCTTGTTGTCGAAATTCAAGTCAAAGAAAGTCTTGCTCTTGGATTTTGTTGTCTTACAAGAGCCTGAGGAATGGCCTCTTGGACAATCATGAGAAGCAACGGTCGTATCAGGATTATCGGGATTCTGCAATATTACCATTTATTGATATAATTACCATTAATATTACCATATTGATATAATGATAATAATGCAAATTAAAATAATGATAATAATAACAATAATAATAATAATAGTAATCTTAATAATGAAAATAATAATAATTGTAATAATAATAATAAAGATAATAATATTTGTAATAATCCTAATAAGAACAAAACAATCTATAAAGTACCATTATATCACAGCGTTTAAAAAGAAATATATGCTACTGAGTTTGAAAAAATTAGATTGACACTTTCGAGTCCCCATTAAAATACAATCAAAATAATACACATGTAACGATGTAACACAACACAATTTTTACATTACATAATAATCACTTTAGTGTGACATATACTAGAAAAGAGTATCCTCAGTACTAGAACATTATTACAAGCCAACATACCCTATGATTTAAACTTCTGATTCGTTCAGTATCGGTACTAAACTAAACATATCCACAAGTCACACCGTAAAGATGTCTTGAATAATTAACAGCTTCTTTACAGCTCCATATCTCAACAAGCCTTGCTAATTACCGTAAGAAACCATGTAACATGGTCCAGGGTTTTCTTAGAAAGATTCCATCTATGCGAACACGGTAAGGTGACATTCTCCCCGTTCTTGGCTACTACACTGGCATGAGGGGTTGTAGACAGTCCAGTCCCAGCTCCTACAGTCATTAACACTACATAATAAATAAAGATACATCTTGTCAAGTATAGTTGCGTACGATATGGAGATAAACAAGTCTTATGAATTCCTCAGCTACAATCTTAAGCGCCAACATTCAAACTGTCCCAGTGACTCTCTCTCTATCTCTCATGCCCTTTTAATGTCGTTCACACATTAGGCAAACTTAGTTTTTGTGGAATGACCCTTCCGATGTCAAACTTTACCATTCCTAAAAATATTTTTATTGGATGTTATTATATTACAGTTCAAATCAAGCCATAGCGGTAAACATCTTGCGTCACGAATTGCGATGTGTGATTCTTATCCAAATGTACATCTTCAAAATATCATAAGTGTTTCCCTCGAGAGATATCTTAAAGCCCAACTGCACAATGTATAGCTACTTGCGCCCTATATATAGCAAGCAATGCCTCATCGGTGACCATTGGTCCCCCATGACCCCATTTCTCTTATGTTAATTGAGAGCTGATTTGATGAGATAACCACCTGTCAGTGACCATGCAAGGAGGTCTAATCCCTCCCTCTTAAACCTCATATTCGCATTTTATCTTCAAATTCTTACCAGAAAGAGCAAATAACACCAACTGTCTTATCCTCCACATCCTGTCAACGTGATAATTAAAATCCAGAATTAAAGTTTATCCAAAGTATGGCACACAAAGCGGATCCGTAAGAAACTGTGATGCTTTCTCTTCCTGATACTGCCTTTACACTGTGACTGGGAGATCGTGTCAGCATATGCTCTTAAGTATGAGTGCTCGTTGTTGTGAATCCATTCATACATTTATCACCAACCATTGGCTGGGGAAATCTAGTTCATAAGAAGAATCATAATTAGATAGAGATCGTGAGTGTCATTTTACTTTTACTTTCGGTTATGCGAACTCATCAACCGGATGGAGTTAAAAATAAACCTGGATTTTACCAAGAAAACGCTATACACATTTATTTATGTATTTATTTATTTATTTGAACATCTTTTTTCAGAATAAACATGATCAGCAAAGCTGTTATCATAATAGTTCTGATTGAAGAAAAAAAAGAAATTCAGCACAATGTATTGTATGTAAACATTACAATACATTTCAAAGGTTGAAAAGAAAAAAGTTCACGATACATAATGTATTTAAATGTTCACACACAGCAGTTACAAATACAAGGTAATTGTATAATACAAAGAAACTTCTTTAAATTGTAAAGTTATCAACAAGATAGAACAATTAACGTGGGGATCAATACAATTAAATCAGTACCATATCAAGAAAAAAGAGATTAAAGATAAACTTGAGTTCTGGTAAAAAATATTTAAAAAATTCTCACAGAACCAAACGAAACTTACACTGAATGTTCAAGATTATAAATAAGTGTCACTTGTCAAACAGTTTTAGTAGAAAATGTATACTGGCTGAGTAATGAGCATAGAAAGATAAGGAAATCAAGGTAGGTAACCCCGACACAATTTGTGTAGTCCCATACAAATCTGTCTGTGTACAATGCTTGTTACTTTACCAAGACTGGGCCAAATTTATTATGATTTTGATGACTCCAGAACCTTGCAGTACACACCAATACTTACATGCCACATGATAAACTTTTTCTGATCCATTCCACTTTTTTTTAACAATGCAATCGCATGATCAGAACTCACCTTTATCTTTAAGTAGACAGAGAGATAGAGGCAACAAGATGTATGGATGGCAAAACAAATAAGAAGTATATTTATGGAGAGTACTAACATTATATAAGGACAATAATGGAATATCTTTGGCAATTCAATCGGTATGCTTAAATAAGATATGATTATCTCCTTGTATGAAGATTGAAATGTGTTGAAGGATTAAATATTTTGAAAATTGGAAGATAAATTGTTCCACACTTTAACCACTGGCATACTGAAAAGATTGCTTAAAATACTCTGCATTTGGCTTCGGTTGAACAACATTCAATCTATTAGAATTTCTAGTATTAAGACCATGCCAATCAACAACAACAAAATCAAATTCACTGCACAATCAATCGGGGGCAAGACCGTAACAAATGTATATGATAACGAGGCGAGGAAATAATCCCTCCTTTGCTCAAACCTCTGCCATATTTATTATTTAATATCTCCGGAGTTAATTGATTATGCACTAATTAATGATTTTTTTTTCCTGTTCAAGAATGTCATTATTCATCGAATGACTATATTTAATATATATCTGTCGACTTAACAATCCTGGCGCATGTTATGAGAAAATTATGTTATATCTACAACTACAATTATATTATTGATATTATTATAACAAATATCTTTAAAAAAGCGAGCTTTACTTAAACATGTATTTTCCCTATAATTTGCAACTCCGTGTTCAGCTTCATTAATATCAACATCCGTATTAACTCTT
The DNA here is from genome assembly GCA_035222895.1 of Strongylocentrotus droebachiensis. Classification (NCBI taxonomy): domain Eukaryota; kingdom Metazoa; phylum Echinodermata; class Echinoidea; order Camarodonta; family Strongylocentrotidae; genus Strongylocentrotus; species Strongylocentrotus droebachiensis. The sequence goes on along the minus strand of JAVYIG010008805.1, from coordinate 65,591 downwards.
ATCCTGCCACAGGACTAATCCCCATCGTGCCAAGCCACAAATCCCTCATTGCCAAATTGTTAACGAGATAACTAGGCACAGTCCAATGGGCATGAACAATAACTGCTATTACGAATGCGTGCATGCAGCCTTTTGGTAGGCTATGCGTTAATAAAAATCAATTAGTGATCACTGAGAGCGATTTTGGTACGTTCAGGTATTATAGTAAAACAATAAAATCTATACATTTAGAACAATAACATGTTACCCGAGAAGATTTTGTAACAATCTGGCTGAGTGCAAAGGAACAATCAATCACATATAATCAATAAATAATAATATTGGTTCTTGTATAGCGCTCATGTCAGTCAGATTTGACCCTCCTGGCGCTCCCGATTATTACCCTTGTGTCAGCACGGCTGCCATACGGCGCTCTAGCATCTCAATCAATCAATTTTAAGGAATAAATTCCTACCATGTACCCCATTTACTTCACCTGCGTGGAGAGTGGCAAATGAAGATCAATGTCTTGCCAAAGGATATTAGTGCGGCGGCGGGACTCGAACCTTGTACCTTGTGATCGGCAGTCCGGCGATGTATCCATTCGACCACAACACCTCTACATATAGAGGATTATCATAAACATTATTGTTCATTTATAGTCAACATTAAAGTAACAAATAACCACAAGGTTTTTGTCTTCTGATTCGTTTTTCTCATAAATATCTGGAATAAAACTCGATACTTCCATCCGGTAGGAAACATATACAACCAGTCCGCCTTTCGTACGTGAGTTTAATACGAACAACATCTAAATCATTTGAAAAGTAACAAAGGGGTATGAACAGACAACAAGTTTAGTTTTAGCATTACATATGTATATTTATATATATATCGATGCATGCATATATATACACACACAAAACACACACATACGTGTATTTATGGGGGGGGGGGGGGGGAGTGCTGAAGAAAACCCAACAAATTACGAGAGGCAAATAGAGAAAATGAATGCAAGAAACTTCACAGCCGACCAAAACCACACAGTACCCCGTCCCCATAAGTATTCTTCTAGAACTTACTCCTGACCATGACAGCAATATTTGGAATAATTTATTTATCCAAATGTTTATACATGAGTAAAAAATCAATAAGCAAGATAAATCGGATTTGTGAATATTTATTTATTTTATTTACTATTATTAATATTAATATTCTTAATAATATTATTATTATCGTTATTATTTTATTGGGGGCGTCGGGGAGGGCGGCTATTCTTAGAGGCACTCATTTACAAAACAGCCTTCGCCTGCTTGATTGCTGATACGATAGCTACGATATGAAGCCATGATATAACATGATACGCGAGTACCATATGTCAATCATTGACCCTCTGAAAATTTCAAAAAGCCTTCGGGAATCAGACTTTTTAAAAAATCAATGTGTAACGTCTATGGGAGTTAGATACACTATGAACATGACGGAAAAAAAAAAGAGGACAAAATATATAGTTCCTCATTCTACCCTCAACAATTGCTGTGGTAGACAAAGGAACATCCCTTCACTGCTATTATGTAAAATAAGCCGAATAGGTGAATATGCATGTGACACCTGTTCTACACATTTTTACATAATAGCAGTGAAGGGATGTTCCTTTGTCTACCACAGCAATTGTTGAGGGTAGAATGAGGAACTGTATATTTTGTCTTCTTTCTTTGTCCGTCATGTTCATAGTAATAGCTGAATAGTCAAAGGATTAGGCAAACATTACAAATTGATCTGAGTAAATCTCTTCGAAATAAGTTAGGTGCGTGTGAAATTATCTGTAGTGAAACGTGCTTCTATTTCCGAATCAAGAGTTACAAATAGTTTTCAAAAGAGCTCACAAAGAGAACTCTCAAGGTTTCATCCATTTTATCGATTGTTTCACATCGGAAGGATATGACATCTGAAGTAGTTATAAACATTTTGAAAGTGCACTTAACTCTTCGTCAAGATTTTTTTTTGTGTAAAAGATTCCGGGAGCATGACACTTGACAGTATTACATCTGCTTCGATCTATTTCGCTTCCTTAAATAGTCATTGAGGTTGTAAGGGCAGAACGAGGATATCGGAAGTGTGTGTGTGTGTGTGTGTGGGGGGGGGGGGGGGTGAGTTAACAACAAGTTTAAATACCTGTCTGGGAAATAAAATCTGAAAGAGTTAATTGCATCCATTATATTTATCACATTTTACTTAGGTTTGGGTTCTTTTTTTTTGGGGGGGGGGGCGCTATCTCTTATTTGAAAGGAATGCTTATCAACATCCTAGTCTGGCGATCATAATTATAATGTTAAAAATATTAATAATGTTCATAATCATAATAACAACAATAGTAAAAGTGATAATAACAATGATATTGGGATTTATAACTTTTTACAGGGGCTTCATAGCACTGTCCTTAGTTTATGCAAGGATTAAGAACAAAAGATGAGGTAAGCTTTTATATAGATTTTTGAAAAAGTTTAATGAAGTACTACATATTACTTAGATATGTGAGTAATTTGCTATATAGGCGTAAGGCAGGTAAATGAAAATATAACAATAACCAATATTCCCATGAGCTCAAATAAGACGATTGCAAATGCTTTCGAAAAATCAACTACATTTTATGTTTATAACCGCATTGTGCCTTGCATATAACGTATATAGTCTACAGATGGTATAACATCTATACCTAACGTTGCTGCAATGGCCACATATTTAAGTAATCAGGCGATGGACATCCCCAACTCCTAACCTCTTTCAATTCCCTTGTAATTTCGCGTGGGAAGAGCCTTATCACCGGTATGCATGATCTGTTGCTTTTCGAAACTAACACTTGAGTCTCTGCCTATGTCCCATTTACAATCCTTCTGTAATTTGAATACGTCCACCAAAACAAAATATATTTCATACAAAATAGCGTTGCAACTTATCTACAATTTTTTTTCTCACTACCCAAACTTGCTTTCTAGAGCATTTCTAGAGTCTAACTATTCATATAAAAGAAGTGATTAAAAAGGTACAGGTACCGAAATAATAGCTAAATAGAATTTATTTCTTGATGGAACCAAATAAATAAAACAAAAGAGATGGTAATGTATTTTCCCCTTTTTCTCCTTTTCTAATTTTCTGTTTTCTCCCGTTTCTGTTTCTTTCACGGCGCGGGACTTTGGGGAGCGACAGCAGCCTCCCTCTACGTCAACGGTCACGCCATTATACACACTCCTTTTCAAAACCAAGTGAATCGCTACAATAATGATAATATTAATCATAATAATTTGCCGTTATTGTATAGCTCATATCACTTCATGATATAACGTCTCTATTCACTTCCGAAGGACATCGGATATTATTTTCTCAGGTTTAGCTCCGGCAAATGTAGCGATCAGTGCATTCAAGGAATACATCCTACCTGGTACCCACTTACTACACCTGGGCCGAGTTTGGCAGATGTAGGTTAATGCATTGCAAAGGATATTAGTGCAGCGGCCGGATTCGAACAGCGGACCATGTGATTCACAGTCCGGAGAATTATCCACAAGATAATACAACAACCCTCCATTGTATTACGAAGTGTAACAAAGAAAGCTGCCTCTCAAACAAACCGCTTTTCTACTATTTAATGAACGTCACTTAATATTTCTCTAAATATCCATACAGATGATTGCGCTATAACCCGGGCTAGTGAAATATCTCCCACCATTTCTAACTAAACATGAGCATCCAGCACAGCGACAAAGCCAACAAATAATCAAGTGTCATTCTAAACTGCACTTGAGTTTCTGATCATGGATTTTTCATTTTAAAGCTACCTGGCTTAGGTAATTTACAGTTAGCGGATTTTCTTTCTCTCTGGCATATCTAAATGAAATCAATATAAACCAAATAGAAGAAAGAAATCATTGCTATAAAAACGAAAGTCATATGAACAGGTTTTATTACTTTTCGTTAAAAATCATCAATTACGTTTTCAAAGTATTCTTACTTATAGTACTTTTCTTCTAGACATATCACACTTTAAAGGCGACTATAGACTTGAGATCACTATATAAATTATCGTATGGTTTCGACCGCATGGCGTTTTGTATCTCTTGGAATCATTTTTCTTTTGTTAGTAGTGAAGTATCTGATGACCTGATGACCCATGATCATGAGACATGATCATGAGACATCTGATATTATACATCTTTTGATCAGTCTGGTATCCACCTTTCACAAATATACAGAACCGGATCATGAATCATAAATAATAATAATAATAATAGCCTACTCCAAATGTTATTAAACCGAAACGGATTTTTTTTTTGCCCAATTGATCGTGAGCCCGACAGCCACTGAGCAGCGCCAGATCGACGTTGCTCTATCCCTTATTGTTGAACCGTGCGCCAAACAAGGTAGCAACAACTCCCATCTTTTAACGTCTTTTGGTATGACGCGGCCGGGGTTCGAACCCAAGACCTATCGGTTATGAGGCAGACCAGGGCATCTAAAACACCTCCCTCCCGCAGTGGCGTAATGAGCAAAAATGTTTGGGGGGGGGGGGGGGGCTGACAAAATAAAAAACCGAATCACCCCACTCTAACATGCAGGCCCCCGCTGAATTACGTTTCTCAAAGTGGGGTCTAGGGGCAAAGCCCCGTTGGGGTTCAAGGGGCGAAGCCCCCCGAAGCTCAAGGGTATGGGCATCAGTGGCGGATCCAGGAATTTCTTACCGGGAGGGGGGGGGGGGGGGGCACAAAATGGCATGGGGGTGAAATATATGTAAAACGATGAAGCAACAGAACGAGGCTTTAACGGCGAGGGAGCGGAGCGACAAGCAGGGGGTGGGTCTGGGAGGTTCTGGCCCCCTCCCAGTGTAAGAAGCATTTGCAATTTTAGAACCAAATTAGACGCATTTTTCAGGCATATATGACGTAAAATTGCTTTCTCCTACCCCTTACAAGAGTAGGAATCTTTTGCAATTTGAGAACCACATTTGGCGCAATAATGTCCACCGACACTTCATGGAAAAAAAAAGAGGCCCTCTGATTAGTTAGAAGTTAGAGAAAAGTGATCTGTCACGTCGTCAGACGTTGTATAAATTATGCTTGATGCCGCACAATGCACAAAGACGGTGGTCCGGTACTTCACCAGTAGTACTTGCAAAAATTATCTCGAGTGTATAAACTGTGTCGTTATCAGGGGAGTCGCTAGATCTTTTTCAGTGGGGGAGGGGGGGGGGGGGGGGGAGGGTGTAGAGGCCGCCGATTAACGACAAAACGAGCCACCAATATTATTACCGACAAATATAAAAATGCCAATGTCCAAATGTCTACAAATTTAAGCCTTTAAACCCGGGGCCAGGAACTAAGTTACTTTTCAGTTTTCCCCTCCCGCGCGAAGCGCGGAAGCTTTGACACTTCATTAAATTATTAGAGAAAGAAGACGATTCATTGTACCGGTCCCGAGTCTTCATCCTTTTCTGAATTCAGTTCCCCCCCCCCCTCCCGCGCTAAGCGCGAAGCTTTGACGTTTCAATACATTATTACTCTTAATCCTAGTCTGAATTCATTTTCGCTCGTCCCGCGCGAAGCGCTGAAGCTTTCACGTTTTATTAAATTATTAGAGAAAGAAGACGATTCGTTGTATCGTGTTCTTGTCTGAATTCAGTTTCCCCCCTCCCGCGCGAAGCGCGGAAGCCTTGACACTTCATTAAACCATTAGAGAAAGAAGACGATCCGTTGTAATGTTCTCGATTCTTAATTCATGTTTCGCCCCTCCCGCGCGAAGCGCAGAAGCTATGACGTTTCATTTAATTATCAGAGAAAGAAGACGATTCATTGTACCGGTCCCGACTCTTTATCCTTGTCTGAATTCAGTCCCCCCCCCCCCCTCCCGCGCTAAGCGCGAAGCTTTGACGTTTCAATACATTATTACTCTTAATCCTTGTCTGAATTCATTTTCGCTCATCCCGTGCCAAATGCGGAAGCTTTCAAGTTTCATTAAATTATTAGAGAAAGAAGACGAATCGTTTTATTGTGTCTTTGTCTACATTCAGTTCCCCCCTCCCACGCGAAAGCTTTGTCGTTTCATTTAATTATTACTCTTAATCCTTGTCTGAAATCATTTTCACGTTTCATTAATTATTGGAGAAAGATTAAGACGATTCGTTGTACCGTTCTCGACTCTTAATCCTAGTCTTAAATTAGTTTCCCCCCCCCCCCCTCCCGCGCGAAGCGCGGAAGCTTTGCCGTTTTATTAAATTATTAGAGAAAGAAGACGATTCGTTGTACCGTTCTCTACTCTTAATCTTGTCTGAATTCAATTTCCCCCACTGGGCCCCTTAACGGTATATGTGCAGTGTTACATGATGTAAGTATGGAACGCTCGTTCGCAAATCTGTGCATGCTCAGCCCGAGTGGTGGGTAGCATGTTATCTTCCGACAGTGCTTTGCACAGTAGCTTCTGGAAAGGAATTAGTGTTACTGTTAGTGGCCACTATAAGGCCCTTAGTGACTATAAAAAACATATGCCCTTCCTGGCTATTTGGGAATGGGTCAGTTTGCAAGAAATAATGGAGAAACTATAGCATTTTGTTGAAAATCATGTGATATCACGAACATTTATACATTACTTGTGAAAATAAGTCATGGTTCAATTTTATTTGGGGGGGCTGGCGCCCCCCCCCTAGCCCCCCCACCAGTACGCCAGTGCCTCCCTGGGCAGACGCTCTACTGACTGAGCCAACACTCCGGACCACTACTCCTTCACCAAGTAATATATATATTCTTTTTACACTTTTGCCCATGAAGTTGGAAACATTTATCTCTTTCCTGTTTTCATGAATGATGAAGTGATTTTGACAAAAATGGTTTATTCTTGATAAATAAAGTTTGTATCTTCTCAAAACTTAACTAATCAACCTAACGAGTAATGAGATCCTTACTTGTCCCGTTTGAAATTGTCATACTTTTGTTTGCTTCTTCGTTCAATGATAAATTATAATTAAACATAAACAAATAAGTCATGCATTTCTCGACAACAAATTATAATAATGTAAACAAAACTGTGAAAAGAACTGTTGTTGAGCTAGCGCCATGAGCGTTCCTGGACGATTGTGTGCGCTCTATAGGTTTACACTATTATTATTATTATCAAATGCAAATTTGGACATAGGTTTCGTCAATTATCTGGTTTACAATTGGGCCTGGGAATTTATAGCAATTATTTACTCGTAAGTTAGTGGTAGCGGTCATACTCCAGACAGTTGTTTCAGTTTGACCACGAATTAAAGTTTGCATTGTTTACCATATCGCTTTGATAAAAACAGGATTGATGAAGACTGAGCATTTAGAATACAGTCAGAGATACTTAAAGTAAAAATAAACGATTTTATCTCACATGAAAATGTAAAATATATGGTGGTTATTTATTTTTTATCTTCAACTTTATTCAATGCAATTTTGTTTTCTTCGATACATCTTACTTCAATTGAAGATAAGAGTTAATTGTTTATAGATTATTTGGAAGTACATTGTTGCCAATGAAATTGAAACAATATTTGTTTCCTTGGCTCTTTTCATGAAAAAAATATTGTTTATTATTGATAGAATGATGTTCGTATCCTCTCAGAATTTAATTCATTAATATAAAGAGTCATAAACTATTGAACACTAAAGTCCTGGAAAGAAATCATCAACTTTGTTTATCACAAACAAATTAAAAAATTACAATCATTTCAGAAAAAGAGGTAAGAAATTCTTTTAACTTTAAGTGCAATAGTGTAAACATGTGCACCTCCTTCCCTCAACAGATAGCGATAAAAAAGGGAAGAATTGAAAGGTGACAATCTTTTTGAAATAGGCATTTAGATTACATGTATGTACTATTAAATATACGTTTTTCCTGAACCTTCGTATACACCTAGGAGCTCACCAGGCAGACAATAGGCACGTGATATTGCAACGACGCAAATACAATGACACTATATAACAGATAGGACGATACATATACTTCTTTAACATATGTAGCAATGACAATACATGTGGGTAAGTTAAGCTTTGAAGAAATATGCATATATTTGTTTACTTGAAGCCGTTTTTACACCTGCCTCTCAATCAGGACATCTACCTCCCTTAAAAATGCATCATTGTTGACCTCTTTTTTCTGTGCAAAATCTCTTTAAAAAAACTCTTATATAGAAATATTGACATAATTGAACATAACATGCTTAGGCAATTATTATTTACATCTCAAATTGTGGTCACATTGAAAGTCATTTTAACTTTTTCTATTCTTTTTTCCTTTAATATTGAAGAGGCCACATTTGTTTCAACTCCAAAATACAACACAGACCCACGTGCCAATCCACCATTCGCTACACAGTCATATACGCTGCTCACACGATGCAAACAATGGGGTATGCGCATGGAAAGATGTGCGATCTAAAATTCTCGTTTGTACGCGTTATACCGTGGTGTTATATTGCATGGTCGTGCACATTATAACAACATATTGAGTGTCACGTGACAACTTTTTATCCAATAGGATACTCTTGAATAAACAAAAACAAGGAGAGTCAGAACTGTTAATTTGGAAGCAATATAAATATATTTTGCTGCGATATTAAACCTGACTTTTTATCTGTATCGTCGTAAGGACAAATACAAGTATTGTGAAATAATTCGTTTGGATAAACAAAAATGAGACATTGTGTGTCCAAAATCTTTGTACATCTTTGTACACAATGATGATAGTGAATATTTACAATCAGGGCTCAAATTTATTTTTGGACCACGGGGGCTCTTCCAAAAAAAAAGCCCCCGTTATCCTTCTCACGAGGGCTCTTTTAGTACTGACGGGGGCTCTTTTATATATTTATTTTCATTGAATTGGTGCCCATGTTTCTCCCCAATTCTTAGCTATTTCATCATTATCATTTATTGAAGTCAGCATTTTCCCTCTTACAAATTTACAAGTTAGGCCTACATAGCTGTTACTGACTTTCATCCCGTGATGACATTCTCTCGATTTCTTCCCGTTCTGCAAATTATTTCCTCCTCATTATTCGGAGCAACCTTCACATTCTTTCTTTACTTTAAGTCTCTAACCAGGGGCGGATCTAGCTTTTTGCTAAGGGGGGATATGACCCAATGCAGAGCATCGTCCACGAGCCGCGTAATTAAGTGATGTTTTCCTGGCATCTACTAATACTGTGTGGGTCTGGACACATAATGGCGTTTTTCTATGCACATCACATTTTCACTTGGCAGCCAAAAAAAAAAAAAACTTCTCCATGACCATGTTTCAGCCCGTGCGCGATCGCCTCCAGCTCCAGCAGATATGGGGCGGCAGCGTGCATACGTACCGGTACTAACTGCGCAGTAAAGCCACTGATGATGGCCGCACTGCACTGCGAGCTTCCGTTGTTTGTATCTGTATTTTTTTTTTTATTTTTTTTTAAAGCTCTTTTGCCTTTATTCAGATCTTCATAATTATACAAAATGATGAATAGGAACACAACTGTTCTTACAGTATAAACATACATGTAGTACATTGTCTCATACATTATAAACACAGACATATTTAAAAAATATTTTCCATAAGTATCCAAACTAATATAGTACACATTCAAACAAGTGTACAGAATGTGCTCCAATTCCTTTAAAAAAGGAAAAGGTGACGGTAATACTTGAATACAACATTAAAAATAGGAACAATTTTTACAACATAATATGCAAATTAATTAGTTCAATATAAATTAAGCAATCTGAACAAAGATTTGTAATACTCATAGAGATGGGAGATATAGCGCCATCCTCCGGCGAATAAGCGTACATTTTTTTACAATAATGGCGGCCTTTACTCTCTAGACAAATTCGAGCGAGAAATTTTGCGCGCTAATCCAAGTTTCATTTCATTGGTTTAAGGTTTGAAAATTGAAACTCAATATTGTGTTACAGTTATAACAGAAAAGATAATCTTTATTTTATAATTCCACTGGGGCGATTTTTAATTTTGCAATCGCCCCCGTGAGCACACTGACGGAGGCGATTGTGTAGCCCGCGGACCTCGTAATCCATGGTCATGTGACATATTTACTCGACCACGTAACCTCTAATATATTAACATAACCCTATTGTTGGATAATAATGTTGCCCGACTTACGTTTGCCCAGTTACACTTACCCAACCTATTTTAAACTTTTAATTGGGTAAATACATGTAGTAAATGGTTGGGAGAAAATAACCGAAATGCTGGACAAAAATGGCCCAACTTCGATTTACCCAGTAACATCTGCCCAACTTCTCTTACAGTGCAAGATCCGATAATGCGTCCCTAGTCGGCAGAATATATCCATCGACATCTAAGTCATTGTCAGGTGTTTCATTATTGGTATTTATGTCCATGTATTCATGTTGTTCCCTTTGTGTGATGCATTGCGAGAGATTCAAATCACCTCTTCCGTCATCATCCGTTGCTATATTTGATTCATAATCATGATGAAGCACACCGATGCTTCGTCTATCCGGTAACCGAGGTGGGGCGTTCAAGTCTTGGTAAGCTGAGCTCGGCGAACGAGCTTGCATTGATTCACTGTTCGTTACGTCGATATAAATATCGGCGTTTACATTTGTCGCAGTCCTCAATTTTCTAATCCTACGAAAACAATACCCACAAGACAATATCAGAATGATGTTGAAGAACAAAACGCAAAGTCCATGTATAAATATCGTGTAGCGTGAAATTACATTAGACGCGACAGGATGGGGATGGGCAGTCACATCTATGAAAAGAGAAGATACAAAAATCATTCCAAACCAGAGAGCAGACCATCAGTTAAATATTAAGAATATAACATTTCAGATTTATTTACGCCTTCGAAATATCTAAGGAAAAAAGAGATCAACACATCCGCTAGGATGATTATATTATAAAGATATACAAGTGAAGGTTATGTAAAAAGTTTAGAATAAAGCATGAATATAATATTCCTGATACTGTTTTATCCTAAAACCAGGTAGTCATTTTATTCTAGAGAATTCACAAATGTTGTGCGGAATGAAAAGGAAGCAGAGTTTATTAATTTTCTCGTTGCGCTAAATAATACTGGGTGAAATTAATCGGAAATCTAAATTAATTCTAACTGACCTTAACTCATAGATTCCACATATCTCATCTCCGTAGGCCATATTGTAATTATTATGGAAAAAAATATTATACTTTTTCCAGTGCTACATTTTTTTACCATTGATTGCCGTTATCGTTCCAAGCAGTGGTCTCCCAAGGGAAGTGTATACAATCTAACGGAGGTTTTTTCTCAGAGTTACATTTAGATTTTAGTTCTATAATACTTATACCGCGCTTTCCCCATGACGCCCAAAGCGCTTACAATGAATGAACATTAAAATTACATAAATACATTAAATAAGAAAAACAGTCTCACAACAACAAACTGTAAGCAAGATGTGTTTTAAGGCTTTCTGAAGGTATTAACCGATGGAGACTGCATAATTCTAAGGGGTAGATCATTCCAGTATTTAGAAACAGATTCAGTAAATGTCCTATCACCGGCTAATGTGCGGGTAACTGAATATGTGAGACGGAAAGGACCTCTGACTGACCTTAATGCCCCGGCAGGTTTATTTAAATTCAAACAGGTATCTAACTATTGTTGAGCTTCATTATTGACTATGTCAAAAACAAACAAGAGTAATTTAAAAATGATTCTTTGTTTCGAAGGAAGCCAGTGTAATGATCTCAAGAGTGGCTGAGATGGATGGTCCCTAGAAACCTAAAATATCAATCGGGCTGCCCAATTTTGAAGCCGTTGCACACGATCCAATTTAGTCGAGGGAATAGTAGAGAGAAGCCCATCACAATAATCAATACGGGATAGAACTAAAGAACGCACACCATTATGACAGACGGACTGGTCAATAAACCTTCTGATTCTAGCAATATTCCTTATATAAAACGTAACCATACTACTGTAGATGTGAGAAATATGCTGAGACATCGACGTATAAGAATCAAACACAGCGCCAAGGTTTATTATTGTTTCTGAAGGGCTTATGAGTGTGCCACCAACATCCAACTGAACATATGGAAGACTGCGCAGATTGTGAGCCGAAGCAGCAACACAAAATTCAGTCTTTGAATAATTTATTTTTAACTTATTTAGTACCATCCATTGCCTAATATCTGAAGTACAACTTTGCAGTTTGGATAAGTGCGTTGTCAAGAGCTCCTGTAGTCTTATGATCAAAGGAAACATATAAATGTGCGTCATCAGCATAAAGATGATAATATGATGTCGAACGATATCTCAAATAGGAAGAGTATAGCTTGAGTATCCAATGCGTCCGGCTATTGATCTCTGGGGATTCCAAATTCTATGGTTGTGGGGTTTGATAATTTTGCCGGCAATGTCAACTTGGAAAGACCACCCGGAGAGGTATGACTGAAATCAGGACAAAACTGTTGACCTAACACCTGTTCTTTTAAATAAACGGAATTTAAATATTTGATGATCGATTGTATTGAATGCGGCTGATAGTTCTAACATTGCCATAACAACTATTTGGTTTGAATCAAGAGCAAACATTATGTCATTTTTTCACTTAAATAAGAGCTGACTCGGTACTGTTATGGAGCATATGTATCAAGTACCTTAGTAACTCCAGAAACATGCCAATCAAATAAGGATTCATTATTTAACCAAGTAGGTTTAGATGACAATGAATCATGTAAAGCATTAATGATATTATTGAACATTATCAATCTTGCAATAGGAAGAAGTAATATAGATTGGCTCTGATTTCTATTAAGCCAGCGAAAAGCCGATCATATAATGATCAGTGTTAATGTGATCGTTTATGAGAGTTATTTTATCTGACAAAAAGGAGTATTCTGACTTACGTCATGGGCTGAAATAGCGCCATCTACGCTTTCCTAATTCCGACATAGCAGTAGCAACGAATTGGATGTTCGCACCGAAATCTTGTCCTAAATTACACCTGTTATTGATACGAAGCCAACCCGTTTGCAACAATAAGGAGGCAAGAAGGTTCGTTAATTCGATATATTAATGTATAACGAGTATAAATAGTATAAATAATGAGAAATGATGATATGAATGTAATCTAATATGCTTAAGTGATAATGAATGGTGTTTGTAGTATTAGTGTATGCACGGACACGTATGATACCGTATACGGCTGTAGTGGACGTTATATATATGCAAATTAGATGCACGTAAAACAGGTATACGATATATACGATATAGAGTGTAAGCTAGGGTGCTACGTAAGGCAATGTTAATTGTATGCACGTAAATAGGTATACGATATTAACGATACGAATGACGTGTCCGCTATAAGAAGGACGCAGTCATTGATATGCGTTATGCTAATAAGTCTTTGTGATTCAAACTATCTACCACGAATATTGGTCACGTGACTTGAGTGAAGGTATTGTTTATAGATAATTGCATATACACAAATGATAAGAGACAAAGAGAAGAAATTCATTTGTTATTAATCACTGCATTTAATAGGCGAACTGATGATATTATTTATACACATGTATTCGAAAATGCCTGTATGAACAATTACTTATAATCTGTTCTTTTTCTTTATCATGTTTTGTTCATACAGTTTTCACGGAGCAAGTGTGATGGAATTAGTTGACATAGAATAAATTAGCAAGTCAACCCTACTACGACTTTTCATTGACTGTTTCTTCAGTGAAAACTTCACTTCACTACGACTTGCAACCTGCGATGACGTCGTGATTCAGATTACGTGATTTGGTACAAGATGTCGGAAGTGGACATGATGGGGGACAAGGAGAAGGAAAACCCTGTTGCTGAAGCTGTGGACACAAGGTCAAAGCGAGAAGTCAAACTCACTGAGAAAGGTCTGCAGTATCAAGCTGAAACAAAAGGGAAGGAATTTAAGAGATCCATTAGTGCTTGGCGTAGAGCGTCGAATAAGTTAAGAGCTACCTTGAGCGACATCAGTGATGTCAAAGTTATTCGACAAGGTAGGGACGCTCTGCAGCAGGTGATGGACAACGCCATATCCGCTCAAGAAGACCTTCAGATTCTATTGGAGTTGGCAGGAATCGACGATGACAGCCATGAAAGGCTCGACAACATCGAACAAGAACACTCAGAGCTGATGAAAGGAGTACAAGAACACCTCCTCGAACAAGAATCGTCAAGAAAATCTAAAGTTTCATCGAAAAGACTATCATCCTGTCAAAAATGGGTGAATGAATGCTCGTTTGAAAGCCAGGATGATGTGCCGACTAAAGATGTGCCGACCAAAGATGTGCCAACTGAAGATGTTCCGACTACAGAATTGCCGACTAAAGAACCCTTGTTAAATTTGCTGACTCAGCTACAGATTAGTCGCTTGCCACTGCCAGAACCAGATATCTTTTCTGGGGATCCACTGCAATACCCTAGTTGGAAACAGGCCTACGACATCTTAATGGAACATCAAGGTATTCCTGCAAGGGATCGATTCTTCTACTTAAAGAAGTATCTACGTGGCCCACCTCTCGAACTCGTGCAAGGATTTTCTCTGATACACAATGATATGGCATACAATCGAGCTACGAGTGAACTAGAACAGAGATATGGTGATCCATTCATCATTTCGAATGCATTTCGTGACCGACTGGATAACTGGCCAAAGATACCTACAAAGGATTCCAGAGGACTGCGTAGATTCTCTGATTACCTACGACAATGCCAAACAGCAATAGAAAAGATCGGCAACCTCCGACAGTTAGATGACGAACGTGAGAATAGGAAACTCCTATCCAAACTTCCCGATTGGCTTGTTACTAAATGGAGCCGACGAGTCTATGAGCATAGGAGGTCACATGGTACATTTCCTTCATTCGGTACCTTCTCATCATTCATTGAGGAAGAGAGTAACATTGCATGTGACCCAATCACGTCCATTGGTAGCCTGAAGGAGGACAAACCGAAACAGGACAGAGGAAAATCCATGAGAGCGTTAACTATGAGAACCAGCTCCATCCAAGATGAGACAAAGAGGCCAGAACGGAAATCATTCTGTATATTCTGTAGAAATCATCATCACCTTGAGGATTGTCAAGCCTTTGTCAATCAGCCTATGTCCGAGAGGAAGAAGTTCATAAGAGAAAAGGGCTTGTGTTACGGGTGTCTCAAGAGAGGTCATCTGACCAAAAAATGTCGAAGGAGAAGCACATGCAGAGAGTGCAACAAGCGTCATCCTACGCCACTACACTTTGACAGAAGACCTTCAGAAGAAAGGGAAAGGACATCGAACCAGGAAGAAATACAATCTTCAAATTCACATACACTTGTTAATTCTAACGCCACAAGTTATGTGAAAAGCGCGGCAATCGTGCCAGTCTGGCTGTCTCATGAGAATATGAAGGAAGAGAGGCTCGTATACGCACTATTAGATACTCAATCGGATACCACCTTCATATTGAATTCTACAAAGGATGCCTTAGGACTTCATGGACTGAGGGTCAACCTTCTTCTGTCTACAATGTCGACCAAGAACGAAAGGATTCCAAGTGAGAAGATTAAAGGACTCACAGCTCGAGCCTTTAACAGTGAAAAGGTGATACACCTTCCAGCTGCATACACTAGAGACATAATGCCAGCCAACAGAGAACACATCCCCACTCCTGAAGTAGCTCGCTCTTTCCCACATTTGGTTCCAATTGCTGACCAACTTCTGCCTCTGAAGCACTGTGAAATAGGATTGTTGATCGGCTATGATTGTGGAAGAGCTCTGACTCCTCGAGATGTGATTCCCTCCCAAGACGATGACGGTCCATTTGGAATGAAAACTGACTTGGGATGGAGCATAGTGGGTGTTACAAGTCAAGATGAACAGCACTACAACCCCGATGATCACGTTGGCCACAGTCATAGCTTGACAGCACGTGAAATACCCGCTGAACTAGCTGAAAGAGACATGTCCATCAAGAAGAGAGTAACGTTCACTCACAACGTTACAATCAAAGAAGAGATCAGCCCTTCGTCTGTGCTGAAGCTGATGGAAAGAGATTTCTCAGAGAGCAGAAGTGAGGTACCATTTTCGCAACATGATACAAGATTTATGAGAATCATGTCGGAGAATGTCCATATCACAGATGATGGTCATTACGAGACTCCTCTTCCCTTTAAAGAAGATGTCGTCAACCTTCCCAACAACAGATTCATGGCGGAAAGGAGATTGAGTCATCTAAAGAGAAAGTTTCAAAGAGACTCTGAGTATCATCAGAAATACTCGGAAAAGATGGATGCTCTCTTGGAGAAAGGATATGCTGAAAGTGTACCAGAATATGACAAGCAGAACGGCCAAGCATGGTACATTCCCCATCATGGGGTAGTACAACCCAACAAGTTACGAGTTGTGTTTGATTGCAGTGCAGAATTTGGAAAGGAATCTCTCAACAAGCAGCTTCTTTCTCGACCAGATCTGACTAACACACTAGTGGGAGTACTTTGCAGGTTCAGACTGGAACCAATCGCATTTTGTTGCGATATACGTGAGATGTTCTACCAATTCAAGGTGAAGGAAGATCATAGGAAATACCTACGGTATTTGTGGTGGAAGGATGGAGACTTTCTGCAACAGCCCCATGAGCTAAGAATGACTGTCCATTTGTTTGGGGCGACGTCGTCTCCAGGATGCTCAAACTTTTGTTTGAAACAGATTGCCAGCGACCATGCTATTGAATTTGGAGAGGATGTAAAGAACTTTGTACATCATAACTTCTACGTGGACGATGGGCTAATATCTGTTCCTACCAAAGAAGAGGCCAATAATCTGATCTCGAGAACCAGAGAGATGTGCAAGAAAGGAGGCCTCCACTTGCACAAATTCATCTCAAACACCCAAGAAGTGCTGGAAACAGTTCCGGAAGAGGATAGAGCAAAGGGCACTACCAAGACTAATCTCCTACAGGATAAGCTTCCTTTGCAGAAGGCACTTGGGGTGCAATGGTGTGTGGAATCTGACACGTTCCAATTCAGAGTCACACTCGATGACAGACCTCTAACCAGGCGCGGAATACTGTCAACCGTGATGTCGATCTATGACCCTATGGGATTACTAGCCCCGATTGTCTTACCTGGTAAGCAGATTCTGCAAGAGCTGTGTAAGATGTCTGCTGATTGGGACGACCCCCTGCCAGATCATCTCAGAGAAAGATGGGAGAAATGGACAACTGATCTGCATAATCTTGACTCCCTATCAATACAGAGATGCTACAAACCTGCAGACTTCGGTGAGGTTACGACCATGCAGATGCACCACTTCTCCGATGCTAGTTCCGAGGGATACGGCCAATGCTCATACATGAGAATTAAGAATGGAGAGGGAAGAGTCCACTGTATCCTGGTGATGGCAAAGTCCAGGATTGCCCCGCTCAAGGCAGTAACAATACCCCGTTTGGAACTATCAGCTGCCGTTGTTTCCATTAGGGTGAGCACATTTCTTCAGCGAGAGTTAGCCTTGGAAGACATTGAGCATATCTACTGGACAGACAGCAATGTGGTACTTGGATACATAAACAATGAATCGAAGCGGTTCCATGTGTTCGTAGCAAATAGGATCTGTGAGATCAGACAACACTCAGAATCATCGCAGTGGAAGCACGTTCGAACACAGGACAATCCAGCAGATGGAGCTTCCAGAGGGTTTACCGTTGACCAACTCATCACTTCGAACTGGTTCACTGGCCCAGATTTTCTATGGGAAGAGACGGTTCATCGCGCTGATGATCAGGAGGAATTCGAAGTTTCACCAGGTGACCCCGAGGTGAAGAAGTCTATGGTGAACGCGACTGTAATGGGTGACTCCAAGTTTGATCTGAGTCGCCTAGACCGATTCCCGACATGGTATAGAGCAAAGAGGGCGATGGCTTATTGTCTGCTGTTCATCACAAGACTGAAACAACGTTGTCAAAGAAAACGTACAAGACAGGCAAATGATGACTCAACTTCCCAAGGCAAAGTCTCGGTGCAGAATCTACAACAGGCAGAAACTGAGATACTGAGACACGTCCAGAGTGAAGCCTTTGGGGAAGAAATAGAAATCCTGAAGTCAATCCAGAGGAAACAGGATCTGAATGACAGGCAGAGAAGACGTCAAATAAAGAAAGAAAGTCGTCTCCATGGACTTGACACTTTCCTGGATAAAAAGGGAATTCTAAGAGTTGGAGGAAGAATTCGAAGGGGAGACGACTCATATGACAGAAAGCATCCCTGATTCTCCCACAAAGAAGCCACGTAACGGACCTTGTGATACGTCACTGCCATGAGTTGACTGCTCATGAAGGAAGAGGCATGACATTGAACCAGATAAGAGAGAATGGATTTTGGGTTCTTGGAAGCAGTAATCGAGTGGCCAATTTCATACGAAAATGTGTCATATGCAATAGGCTACGTAGTCCCGCACAAATACAGAAGATGTCTGATCTACCGTCTGACCGTGTGTTACCTGCAGCACCTTTCACTTACTGTGGCATCGACTGCTTTGGCCCATGGGTGATAAAGGAAGGTAGAAAGGAGATGAAGCGATATGGACTCCTCTTCACATGCATGCCTTCGAGAGCCGTGCATATTGAGACACTCAATAGTCTGACTACAGACTCATTCATTCAGGGATATCGTCGCTTTGCTGCTCTGAGGGGTCCAATACGTCAACTGAGATGCGACAGGGGAACGAACTTCGTTGGCGCAGAAGCAGAGTTAAGGAAAGCGTGGTCAGAAATGAATCACGAACATGTCAAAGGCACTCTAATGAAAGAAGGATGTGACTACGTACAGTTCACTTTCAACGTCCCCCGCGGCAAGCCATATGGGTGGAGTATGGGAGCGCCAAATAAGATCTGCCAGGAGAGTGCTTGAAACTTTGCTGTATCAATCGAGTAGACAACTCAATGATGAATCACTGAGAACACTGATGTATGAAGCGGCTGCAATTGTCAATAGCAGGCCGCTGACTGTGACTGACCTGAACGACCCAACATATTTGGCTCCTCTTACGCCAAATCATCTCATAACCATGAAGTCGAAAGTCTTACTTCCTCCACCAGGCAATTTTCAGGACGCTGATTTGTACTCCAGAAAGCGTTGGAGGAGGGTACAACATCTGATCAACGAGTTCTGGGATCGTTGGAGAAAGGAGTTTCTCCAGAACTTACAGACACGCCAGAAATGGACTCGGCCCCGACGGGATGCTAAGATTGGGGATATCGTCATCATGAAAGACGAGAACTTGCCACGAAATCAATGGTCCCTAGCAAGGATAAGCGAGGTCTTTCCTTCTACCGATGGACTCATTCGTAAAGTGAAGCTCGTAAAGGGTGACTCCGAACTTGACGACAGCGGTAAGCGTAAAGGACCTGTGAAAGAACTAGAGCGTCCGATACACAAACTGGTTTTGCTGCTTCCGCGTGAAGACCAGGACGGATTCCCGACCAAGGAGCCTTGAATACTGTAAGGTAATTAATATCCCTCACAAATAGGTTTTGATAGATTTAAGTAAATATAGAAGTCTGAACATAAGACTATCCAAAATTCGAATTACCCGCAAAATCTGAAAGTCTAGAATAAGACTAGTCAAATAATCTAATTGAAGTTTTAGAACCAAGAATATCTGTAATTGGTCTGTAACAAAGACTATGCTGGAACTGTAACTACAGACGCACATCAGCTGAAATGAAGTCTAATTGAACTGAGTAAACTCTTGAACTAATTGATCTGATTGAACAACAACAAGAACTCTTTTTGTGGATTGACGACATTTCCGAATGAGCTGTAATGACCTTTATTGCTGTTTGTTTTTTGTTCTCTGTTTGAAAAAATGTAATCTTATCAAATTGGAAGATCGAGCATATGACAACTATATTTGTAGAAAACGGAAATTAAGTTGATATACCTCATTTTATCGCATTAATTACCTTGCAAAAAATTACAATGTGATTGCACTTATAAGAATGTATTTAAAGGGTATTTCAGTTCAATTTCATCATTATGCTTGTATGTATTGTATACATGAATGAGCATTAGATGTGAACCTGAATTGAAACCCCCCTTTTGCAACGTAAATTCATGCAGAGTATTTGAACTGAGAGTTGATCCAGGTTATTTTCTCGATTTCTAAATCCAGTACTTGCAAATACAGCTAATTGCTAGTCATAAATGGTGAGTTGCAAGGTCTGAGTGTTTGAGACTCGCGGTTAAATTTAATTTAACTCAGATGCTGTAATAAGATACTTGGTACAAGCTCTGTACTAGAGATGAAGTAATCTCACGATACAATTTGAACTGTAAATCTTGAATAAAGATTTGTTTTCCTGCATGCGCAATTGATCATGTACGTTTCAAGATAAGTAGAAATTGAAATTTTGAGATGTAGATCTATATGTATACATATATTGATATATTTTGAACTATTAATGTTGATAAGGAACAAATAATCCAAGTCATTTCTATGAAGCTAAAAAGGGGTAAATTAATTATTAATTTAAAGGAGCCATGTTAATGTGATCGTTTATGAGAGTTATTTTATCTGACAAAAAGGAGTATTCTGACTTACGTCATGGGCTGAAATAGCGCCATCTACGCTTTCCTAATTCCGACATAGCAGTAGCAACGAATTGGATGTTCGCACCGAAATCTTGTCCTAAATTACACCTGTTATTGATACGAAGCCAACCCGTTTGCAACAATAAGGAGGCAAGAAGGTTCGTTAATTCGATATATTAATGTATAACGAGTATAAATAGTATAAATAATGAGAAATGATGATATGAATGTAATCTAATATGCTTAAGTGATAATGAATGGTGTGTGTAGTATTAGTGTATGCACGGACACGTATGATACCGTATACGGCTGTAGTGGACGTTATATATATGCAAATTAGATGCACGTAAAACAGGTATACGATATATACGATATAGAGTGTAAGCTAGGGTGCTACGTAAGGCAATGTTAATTGTATGCACGTAAATAGGTATACGATATTAACGATACGAATGACGTGTCCGCTATAAGAAGGACGCAGTCATTGATATGCGTTATGCTAATAAGTCTTTGTGATTCAAACTATCTACCACGAATATTGGTCACGTGACTTGAGTGAAGGTATTGTTTATAGATAATTGCATATACACAAATGATAAGAGACAAAGAGAAGAAATTCATTTGTTATTAATCACTGCATTTAATAGGCGAACTGATGATATTATTTATACACATGTATTCGAAAATGCCTGTATGAACAATTACTTATAATCTGTTCTTTTTCTTTATCATGTTTTGTTCATACAGTTTTCACGGAGCAAGTGTGATGGAATTAGTTGACATAGAATAAATTAGCAAGTCAACCCTACTACGACTTTTCATTGACTGTTTCTTCAATCAGAGATGCATGTATCGACTGTATGACAGCCTAGTATCACTGAATCATCTCAGGTAAAAACTAAGTCTTAAAGTGTCACCCAGGTTATGTGTCCGGCTTTAAACGTGCTGGATGGACCAATCAGATGTAATATTATTCTTCATTTCGAGCACATTGTTTTTTAGCCATATCTTTTCCAATGGACATTAAAGTCTCACAATAACACAAATCTTCTTGGATTCAGTTATATCTTACTTACATATTCATCTAATTCCTTCAAGAAATCAGAACCTATAAATCTATTTGCTGAAGAAAGTGGTTGTCTATACACAATGACAAAACTAATTGAACATAACAAATCGGTAATGTGTGCACATTCAAAAGTGGAAAAACTCAAAACTGAGTTTGTTATCATCAACTTAAGAGCGGACTTATACAATACACCAATGCCACCAACGTGTATTTTCATTTCTTGGTGAATATATAAAAGCATAACCTATAGGAGTGCATTCATCAATTACCATATCATCCCGCGCATTTAAGCAAGTATCAGTAATAAACATGTTATCTATATCATATTCACTGACATCAGTAGCGTACGCAGGATTCGTTCACGGGGGTGGGTGGGGGGGGGGTGGTTAAAGTTAATACAAAGTTTTGGTATGGGGTCATGAATTTGGTTCAAATGAACATATTGGAAGCATAGGCGATCCTACAGTATTCAGTGTTGTCGCGGTTGAAATCGAGTCTAAAGTGATACCATTGTAAATAATAAACTCTTTATGTTATATAGCGCCCTCTCAAGGACAATATATTAAGTTATATTAATTAAAAAGCCCCCCCCCCAAAAAAAAAAAAAAAAAAAAAAAAAATTATATTGTAGGATGTAGAATGCTTGGTAGCACTATGATCCCTGAGTACATGTTCCGTTGTCGGTCCTGGATTAGGGTCAACATCGCCGGACTTCAGTAACTGGGGCTGAAATATTGCTGATGAATTCTTGTAATATACCTGGCGGTGTTTCAAGTACTTACAACGAATCAAGGATACCTAACCCTATATATTTAGAATGTGAAGGCATTTGAAGAGCCATGCTTTTCAGGGAACATGTTTAATCTGATGTTCTTCCACCCTTGCATAATAACAATGATAACGCTCACAAATTATTTTTTCCCTCTTCCCAGAAATCAACTTTCTCTTTAAAGTCGATCTTATTCTTTGTTAAACACTCCCCTGGAGATGTTCTGTTCTTGGTGTCACCAGGTGTCGGTGACAACTCGATGGCATCAAAGAACAACACGCCATTCGTTGTATTCATATGCGACGTGAATTTTGGTAATAAATCATCAACTCTAATCATTTCAATTCAAATCAAATCAATCTCCATACCTACAATGTTGAGTTGGAAGGCTTGGCAAACGTCGTCTTTACAGCATAAAATGCTGATATCGCCATTTGAGAGCCTATCGGGTAGAAACACAATATCATCAGCTTGACAACACGTCTTGTTTGGAGTGGCTTCTCGACTTTGATGATGAAAACACACTTGGCTCGAAGTTCCATTGTTTATAGGGATACCAAAGTCAGCTTGGCTGAGTTTATCCGTTTTTTCTGGTCGTATGGTCATATGAAAAAAAACCCAGGAAAACAAGGATTACAGATGCAATAAAAATGTTAAGAATACTAGATCTTTTAGACACTCTATTAGAGAAAAAAATACAAATTTCACTTACGATATCAAAGAGAAATTTCGTGCTGAATGAAGAGGAAGTAACGTGCGTTGGTTCTCGCTAAATAAAACTGGATGACATTAATCGGAATTAAAAAAAATACTTACTGACCTTAACTCATATATGCAACATAATTCATCTCGATGTGCCATATTTTATTTATCGTGGAATCGTTATACCACAGGCTTCATCATCATTGAACTTCTTCCGGTGCGAGATTATTTACCATTGATTGCTACTTAACATTCCAAGCAGTGGTCTCTCAAGGGATGTGCAAATGTAACAGAGGTTTTCTCAGAGCTACATTAAAATTCAAGTTCTACCTATAAAGACTTCGAATTAAACTATGGTAGTCTATTCATGTCCATAAAAGTATGGAACCAGATGTAAAATTAGAGAGAAAATATCAGAGGAAAATTATGATCTTTTATTCATTTTTAATTCATTTTCCCCTCAAACAAAATCTGTAGATGTGTGACCACGTCCATTGAGACACCAATGCCAGCAGTGGTAAATGAACGGCCTGCCATAGTTTAAGTTATTAAAGTCAATCTTAGTCTTTTGGGAGTTTACCTTGGACTTTTAAGCTGAAGCGTCTTGGTGATTTTGTACTCTCCGTGATGCCACATTCCACCCATTTGTTATTATCGGCATGAGTTGGATGGAACGTCACAGACGACGTAACATAATTTTCTTCGTCACTCCCACTGATGCTTATCGTATTCTGAAGTGCCTGCATTAAAGGAACGAAACATACACCAATGAAATTCCACAGGCAGAAAAATAAAACAACTAAAACATTTAATTTGATTAATTATAGTCATGGAATATATTATAGGTGATAGTCAACTGAATGGTCAATTTTTTTTTCTTCTTCATTTTCCAGTCCGGCATGATGTTAAAAGTAATAACTGATTATCAAATATAAAATTTAAATTTTTACATTTCATTTTCTCCAATGTATATTCCACGGCAATTTAAGGATAGATAGCCTCATGATGTCCCCAATCGTGATCCTGGGCCTGTTCCATACAACGTATTATCAATAAAAAGTAACAATGACTGTTATAAGCGACTGAAATTGTGTTATTTGATTGGCTTACAGAAAATGTGTCATAGATATTTAGCACTTTTTATTGATAACAAGTTTTATGAAACAGGGCCCTGGCCTTACGACTTACCTCTGTCAGATTAAGTCCATTTGAGTTCCAGAATATATTTCCAGTTAAGTCCTTACTGAGATAGGTGGAACATGTAAGGGTTTCCTCCGTATCGGCTGTTACGATTATTTTAGAAGGATCATGTGGCTGAACACCGCCAGACGACTTGATACGTATAGAAGTATCGGTTGCTTCATGAATGAATAAACGGCGAAAATAGACCAAAAAATAAAACATTTGACAACAGCCGCCCATGTTTGAAATTCCAAGAAGAAAAGTCACTGTTGACTGTACTGTACTCATTCAGTTAAACGTGACACTGGGTCTAAAATCACATTTCATAAACATGATAAAGGGGAAACATAGACCTCAGATCCAAATTTCGGTAAATTATTGAACTCGATATTGAACTAAACCCTAAATCGAGCGAAAGGTTCACATCTTTATCGGAATAGAGGCCCGTATGCATTACAACTATGTTTAACTATACTAATCTTTGTGGCAAGCCAAAACTAAATCTGACTTTGCAATAGGTGTGATACTGAAACATCTTAGCTGATAAATCCTCATTCTTAACATGGCATCCAAGTTATTATTAGACATAACTTTTGATTACTGCGAAATAAAAATTAAAGGAAGTGATATTCGGACCATTGGTCAGAGAATCTACTGAATAAGTAAAGAAAATGCCAAACAAAAAAAGGGAAATTTAATATTTGTATAACAGTCTTAAAGAGAGGCCTAAAATCGCCTAAATGTTTACAAAATGTGCAAGATAAATATTTAGCTGCCTGTAACTGGGTGGGATAGATGTTTGCATATATAACTTATATCTTCATCCTTATTGATGCAAGGACAAAATACTGACAAGTTCCGAACATGAGGAAAAGATCCTAAAAAATAAGACATGGTCGAAAGCCAATATTGTCTAAAAGAGACGTATTCAGACTGAACAAATATGAATATTTTCCGAGATATACTATATTTAACTGACTGACTGAAAGTTTTCAACAAGAAAAAGAGATTCTAAAAAAACAAACATGGTCGAAAGCCAATATTGTCTAAAAGAGACGTATTCAGACTGAACAAATATGAATATTTTCCGAGATATACTACATTTAACTGACTGACTGAAAGTTTTCAACAAGAAAAAGAGATTCTAAAAAAACAAAAGACAGTGACGAAAGCTTATATTTTCTAGAGAAACATGCGAATTCGAAAAAAAGATCTTTATTTCAAAATCAAGGAAGGGTTGGTAGAGGTACTTCTGACTATTGTTATTTGTTAGTAGAATCTTATTGTCTAAAACGTGTGATTTAAACCCAACTCTAAACAAATGCGGTATATTTTCATACACAACGGAAAATGTTTCACACTTTCATATTTCCGACCCATAATAAATATGACAAATCACAACCGGTCGGGATTTTCTTTTTGTCAAAGATGTTTCATTTACATATTAACCACTTAGTGGAATATGATGTATTCTTTTTTATTCTCTGCTTTTCGAAGTATAATTTGTTTACTGTAACCCCGGCCCCTTTCAAGATAAACTGGCTCCGCCCCTGATTGACAGTTTACTTACCACTAACACTCAGACTGACTGTTTGTTGGATTTGACCCTTTGTGGTAACTACTTCACACAAATAGAGACCACTGTCGGTGCTACGAACATCTGCGATAATTAGATTTGCTGTCTTGTTGTCGAAATCCAAGTCAAGGAAAGTGTTGCTCTTGGATGGTATTGTCTTACAAGAGGCTGGGGAACGGCCTCTTGGACATTCATGAGAAACAACGGTCGTATCAGGATTATCGGGATCCTGCAATATTACCATTCATTGATATAATTACCATTAATATTACCATTGAATGATATAATGATAATAATGATAACAATAATACTTATTACAATTACAATAATAATAATAATAATAATAATAATAATAATAATACTACTAATAATAATACAAATAATAATGATAATACTACTAATAATAATGATACTACTAATAATGATTATAATATAAATATTTATAATAATAATAAAGATAATCCTAATAAGAACAAAACAATCTATAAAGTACAATTATATCAATGCGTTTAAAAAGAAATATATGCTACTGAGTTTGAAAAATTGAATTGACACTTTCGAGTCCCTATAAGAATACAATCAAAATAATACACATGTAACGATGTAACAAAACACATTTTCCACATTACATAATAATCACTTTAGTGTGTCATATACTAGAAAAGAGTATCCTCAGTACTAGAACATTATTACAAGCCAACATACCCTATGATTTAAACTTCTGATTCCAATCTACTAAACATATTCACAAGTCACACCGTAAAGGTGTCTTGAAAAATTAACAGCTTCGTGAAAATGCATGTACTCCTTTACAGCGCCATCTAAACAAGCCTTAATAATTACCGTAAGAAACCATGTAACATGGTCCAGGGTTTTCCGGTCCTCATTTTTAGAAAGATTCCATCTATGTGAACATGGTAAGGTGACATTCTCCCCATTCTTGGCTACTATACGGGGATAGGTGGTCGTAGCTTGTCCAGTTCCGGCTCTTACAGTCATTAGCACTACATAGAAACAAAGATACATCTTACAAAGTATAGTTGCGTAATTTTGCGTTCGATGTGGGGATAAACAAGTCTTGTGAATTAATGTTCATTATTGTTTCAGCTAAAAGTTAAAGCTCAAACATTCAAATACCGTCTCTCTCTCTCTCTCTCTCGTTTTATATTCTTGTCGTTTACACAGAAGGCCACTTAGTTTTTGTGGAATGACCCTTTCGATGTCAAACTTTACCTTCCCTAAAACTATTTAAATTGGATTTCATGAACACAGTTCTAATCAATCCATGGCGGTAAACATATTGCGTCATGAATTGTGATATGTAATTCTTATCCAAATGTACATCTTCGAAATCTACGTATTTCCTTCGAGAAATATCTTGAACCTCATATCCACATTTTTCTTCAAATTCTTACCAGAAAGGGTAAATAACGCCAACTGTCTTATCCTCTGCATCCTGTCAACGTGATATTTAAAGTCCGAAATTAAAGTTTATCCAAAGTATGGCACACAAAGCGGATCCGTAAGAAACTGTGGTGCTTTCTCTTCCTGATACTGTCTTCACACTGTGTCTAGGAGATCGTGTCAGGGTGTAATGCTCTTAAGTATGAGTGCTCGTTGTTGTGAATCCATTCATACATTTATCACCAACCATTGGCTGGGGAAAACTAGTTCACAAGAAGAATCATAATTAGATAAAGATCGTGAGTGTCATTTTACTTTTACTTTCGGTTATGCGAACTCATCAACCGGATGGAGCTAAAAATAAACCTTAAAATTACCAAGAAAACGCTATACACCTTTATTTATGTATTTATTTATTTATTTGAACATCTTTATTCAGACTAAAATATATATCAGACACAAATATCTGGAATAAAACTCGATACTTCCATCCGGTGGTGTACATATACAACCAGTCCGCCTTTCATATGTGAGTTTAATACAAAAACAACATCTAAATCATTGGAAAAGTAACAAAGGGGTATGAATAGGCAAAAAGTTTAGTTTTAGCATTATATATGCATATATATATATATATATATCGATACATGCATATATACACACACAAAACACACACATACGTGTATTTATGGTGGAGTGGGGTGGGGCCGGGGCTGAGGAAAATCCAACAAATTAGGAGAGGCAAATAGAGAAAATGAATGCAAGAAACTTCACAGCCGACCAAAACCACACAGTACCCCGTCCCCATAATTATTCTTCTAGAACAACTCCTGACCATGACAGCAATATTTGGAAGAGTTGATGTCTTCAAATGTATGTACAAAGTAAAACAATCAATAAGCAAGAGAAATCGGATTGGTAAATATTTACTTATTTTATTTATTATCATTAATATTCCTATTAATATTCTCATTATTGTTATTATTTTGTTGGGAGGGTGGGGGGGGGGGGGGGGGTTCTTATAGGCACTAATTTACAAAACAGCCTTCGCCTGCGTTATGGCTGAAACGATAGCTATGACATGAAGCCATGAAACATAATGATACGCGAGTACCACATGCCAATCCTTGACCCTCTGAACATTTCAAAAAGCCTTCGGGAATTAGACGGTTTTTTTAAAAATCCATGTGTAACGTCTATGGGAGTTAGATACACTATGAATATGACGGACAAAGAAAGAGGACATAATATACAGTTCCTCATTCTACCCTCAGCAATTGCTGTGGTAGACAAAGGAACATCCCTTCACTGCTATTATGTAAAATAAGTCGAACAGGTGAATATGCATGTGACACCTGTTCTACACATTTTTACATAACAGCAGTGAAGGGATGTTCTTTTGTCTACCACAGCAATTATTGAGGGTGGAATGAGGAACTGTATATTTTGTCTTCTTTCTTTGTCCGTCATGTTCATAGCGATAGCTGAATAGTCAAAGGATTAGGCAAACATTACAAATTGATCTGAGTAAATCTCTTCGAAATTAGTTGGGTGGGTGTAACGTTATCTGTAGTGAAACGAGCTTCTATTTCCTATTCAAGAGTTACAAATAATTTTCAAAAGAGCACACAAAGAGAACTCTCAAGGTTTCATACATTTTCTCGATTGTTTCACATCGGAAGGATATGACATCTTAACAAGTCATAAACATTTTGAAAGTGCACGTTAACTCTTCGTAAAGACTTTCGTTGTGACAAAGGATTCCGGGAGCATGGTACTTGACAGTATTACATCTGCTTCGCTCTATTTCACTTTCCTAAAGTTTCATTAAGGTTGTAAGGGCAGAACAGGGATATCGGAAGGGGGGGGGGGGGGTGGGGTGAGTTAACAACAAGTTTAAATTGTCTTTTTGGAAACAAAATCTGAAAGAGTTAATGACATCCATTATATTTTATCACATTTTAGTTTAGTTTGAGTTCCTATTTTTTTTTTTTTTTTTTTTTTTGGGGGGGGAGCTATCTATTATTTGAAAGGAATGCATATCAACATCCTAGTCTGACGATCATAATTATAATGTTAATAATTTTGATAATGATAATGTTCATATTCATAATCATAATCATAATAATAACAACAATAGTAAAAGTGATAATAACAATGATATTGGGATTTATAACCGTATGCAGGGGCTTCATGGCACTGTCCTTAGTTTATGCAACGATTAAGAAGAAAAAAGATGAGGTAAGCTTTTATTTAGATGTTTTTGAAAAGTTTAATGAAGTATTACATATGACTTAGATATGTGAGTAATTTGCTATATAGGCGTAAGGCAGGTAATTAAAAATATAACAATAACCAATATTCCCATGAGCTCAAATTAGACGATCGCAAATGCTTTCGAAAAAAATCAACTACATTTAATTTTTATAACCGCATTGTGCCTTGCATATATCGTATAAAGTCTACAGATGTTATAACATCTAGACCTACGTTGCTGTAATGGTCACATATTTAAGTAGTCAGGCGATGGACATCCCCCAACTCCTACCCTCTTTCAATTCCCTTGTAATTTCGCGTGGGAAGAGCTGTATCACCTGTATGCATGATCTGTTGCTTTTCGAAACTAACACTTGAGTCTCTGCCTTTGTCCCATTTACAATCCTTCTGCAATTTGAATACGTCCACACACAAAAAAAAAAAAATCGTACAAAATAGTGTAGCAACTTATCTACAATTTTTTTCTTCTCACTACCCAAACTTGCTTTCTAGAGCATTTCTAGAGTCTATCTATTCATATAAAAGAAGTGATTAAAAAGGGAAAATCTGCGCTTTTTCCATGGTTTTAGCCATTTAAGGACAGGTACCGAAATAATAGCTCAATAGAATTTATTTCTTGATGAAACCAATAAAATAAAACAAAAGAGATGGTAATGTATTTCTCCTTTTCTTCTTTTCTAATTTTCTGTTTTCTCCCGTTTTGGCTTCTTTCACGGCGCTGGAGCAACAGCAGCCTTACTGTACGTCAACGGTTACGACATTTGACACAATCCTTTTCAAAACCAAGTAAATTGCTACAATGATAATAATAATAATAGTAATAATTTGCCGTTATTGTATAGCTCAAATCACTTCATGATATAACGTCTCTATTCACTTTCGAAGGACTTCGGATACTTTTTTTTCTCAGGGTTAGCTCCGGCAACTGTAGCGCTCAGTGCATTCAAGGAATACATCCTACCTGGTACCCACTTACTACACCTTGGTCGAGTTTGGCAAATGTAGGATAATTGCAAAGGATATTAGTGCAGCGGCCGGATTCAAAAATCGGCCCATGTGATTCGCAGTCCGGAGAATTATCCACAAGGTAATAAAACAACCCTCCATTGTCAGTGGCGGATCCAGGGGGGGGGGGGGGGGGCGGACCCCCCCCCCTTGAGAAAAAAATCGTGCAAAATCACGCGATATTTACCTTTTTTGCGGGGTTGGCCCCACCCCCCCCCCCCCCCCTGGCACTCAAGGGGGGGGGGGGTGCAAATTTTAAAATTTTCGAGGACCAAACAAAAAAATTGCACTTGAGTTTCTGATCATGGATTTTTCATTTTAAAACTACCTGGCTTAGGTGAGTTACAGTTAGCGGATTTTCTTCCTCTCTGGCATATCTAAATGAAATCAATATAAATCAAATAGAAGAAAGAAATCATTACTGTAAAAACAAAAGTCATTTGAACAGTTTTTATTACTTTTCGTTCAAAATCATCAATTACGTTTATCAAAATATTTTTTACTTATACAGTACTTTTCTTCTAGACATAGCACCACTTTAGAGGCGACTAAACTTGAGGTCACTATATAAATTATCGTATGGTTTCGACCGTATGGCGTTTTGTATTTCTTGAACTCATTTTTCTCTTGTTAGTAGTGAAGCATCTGATGACCTGATGACCCATGATCATGGGAAATCTGATATTATACATCTTCTGATCAGTCTGGCATCCACCTTTCACAAATATACTGAACCGGATCATGAATCATAAAAGACCACTACTCCTCCACCAAGTAATATATACATTTGTGTTACACTGTTGCCCATGAAGTTGGACACATTTATCTCTTTCCTGTTTTCATGAATGATGAAATGATTGTGACAAAAATGGTTTATGCTTGTTAAATACAGTTTGTATCTTGTCAAAACTTAACTGATCAACCTAAAGAGTAATGAGATCAGGCCAAAAAAAAATTGTTTGGTTGTCCTCGATTGCTTTTCTGGAGTAGGGGCGGGCGGGCGGATTTTTTTTTTTTTTAATTTTTTTTTTTTAACTTCATTTTTTGTGTGTCTTCCCCCCCCCCCATTTTTTTAAATATTTTTTTTTCCATAAAAAAAAATAAACATTGGGATTGTCAAGCATTTAAACAAACACAGTCTATAAAATACTTTAATATGTAAAAGACTAGTTTAATGTACAATAAATATCAAGACCAACACAGAAAGTATTTTGAGCTTTGAAATACAGCACCTTTTAAATCTCCATTGTACTACTTATAGCTACTTGCGCCCTCTATGTAGCAAACAATGCCTAATCGGTGACCATTGGTCCCCCATGATCCTCTTTATCTTATATTAACTGAGAGCTGATTTGATGAGATAACCACCTGTCCAGTGACCTTGAAGGGTTGTCTAATCCCTCCTGAAAACTAGAACAGATGGGCTTTAAAATGAGTTTAAGAATGCTCAGAACTTGATTTGAATGAACGGCATTTTGACATAGAAAAATAAAAATGGCAAGTTTAATATATATACCTAATTGCGTACTGAAAAGTCAAAACTGGCAACGGGATGCATTCTGATCCTTGCAAATGCATAAAATGGTGTGTTTTGCATTTAAGATTGCTCCCCCAAAACAATTATTAAAAAAAAAAATTGAATTAAAAAAAAATGAATTTAAAAAAAAAAAAAAAAAAAAAAAAATGCGAGCGGCCCGAAAATGACGAGCGGGCGGTCGAGGAAAACCCAAATGATTTTTTGTTTGGCCTCATTACTTGTCCCGTCTGAAATTGTCATACTTTTGTTCGCTTCTTCGTTCAAGATAAACAATGAAACATAAACAAATAAGTCATGCATTTTCTCTACAAAAAAATATAATAATGTAAACAAAACTGTGAAAAGAACTGTTGCTGAGCTAGCGCCATGAACATTCCTGGATAAGGTGTGCGCTGTATAAGTTTACACTATTATTATTATTATCATTATCAAATGCAAATTTGAACATAGGTTTCGTCAATTATTTAGTTTATCTTTGGGCCTGGGAATTTAGAGCAATTATTTACTCGTAAGTTAGTGGTAGCGGTCATACTCTAGACAGTTGTTTCGGTTTGACCACGAATTAAAGTTTACCACATCCCTTTGATAAAAACAGGCGTGATGAAGACTGAGCATTTAGAATACAGTCAGAGATACCAAGGAAAAATACAACGATGTAATTTTTCATGAAAATGTGAAATACATGGTGGTTATTTAATTTTTTTCTTCGACTTTATTCAATGCAATTTTATTTTCTTCTATACATCTTACTTCAATTGAAGATAAGAGTGAATTGTTTGTAGATTATTTGGAAGTACATTGTTGCCAAGAAAATTGAAACAATATTTGTTTCCTTGCCTCTTTTCACGAAAAGACTATGGTTTATTATTGATAGAATGATGTTCGTATCCTCTTAGAATTTAATTCATTAATATAAAGAGTCATCAATATTGAGCAATAAATTCCTTGAAAGAAATTGAATTTATTAATACAAAAATTAAATAATTTACAATCATTTTAGGAATAGAGGTAGGGAAATTATCTTCCAACTTTATACACAACAGTGTAGGCATGTGCACTTTCTACCCTCAAAAGCGATAAAACGTAAAGAATTGAAAGGTGAAAATCTTTTTGAAATAGGCATTTAGATTACATGTATACATGTATTGTAGATAGACAATAAATGTACTTCTTTGACATTTGTGACAATGACATTACAGGTTTATAAGATAAGCCATTCTTAAGATGTACTTTTATTTTAAAGAAATATGCATATTATTCTTAAATAAAGCCTTTTCTACAACTTCCTCTCAAGCAAAACATATGTCACCCCAAAAATGCATTAATGTTCACCTCTCTTTTCTTTAACAAATCTCTTTAAAAACTCTTATATATAGATATTAACATAACTGACTTCAACGTGCAGTAGGCAATTATTATTTACATATCAAATGCGGTCACATAGCAAGTCATTTCTGATTTTCGTAATTTTTTTCTTTCAATATTGAAAAGGCCACATTTGTTTCAACTGCAATATACCAGGCAGAGCTACGTACACATCCACCATTAGTTACAAACACACACACTCACACACAATACACACAAAACTCACACAAACAGATCGTGTGAAAACATTCTCATTTAAATTTCACCATACGATTTTTCTTCTGAGGACGCCCTCATAGTCAAGCGTCGCTTAAAAGGGCGGTATCGCACAGATAGTTAGAATAATACTCTTAATTTATAATACTATAATTAAAGAAGTATCAATTTCGTTATCATATTTATATAACTAAATCATATTTTGATATGAAGTAATTAATGTTTGAATATTTGTTTTTACACCTTACGTTTTGTCCCTATTTTTAAAAATTCAGTTGTTGTATTTGGAGAAAAAAAATACAGAAATTAACGCAGAACTAAAACCAAATCAAAGAAATAATGCGAACAAGAGAGGGCTTTGTGTACAAGAATCGTAGAGATCTTATATCGGAAACCTAAAGGGCGTACACCACTGGATTGCATGGCGGAATAGAGAATATGTACATGTATATATATATAACCTTATATGTTGTATTAACAGGACATCTATATATAACCCTAAATGGTATCATAAAAACTGGTATATTACCCTAACCCTGACCGTAAATTCAAAACAATATCAGTAATAAAGCTGATTACTAATGAACAAACCTTTTTTTTTCCTTGGGAGGCCTATAAGTTTCCTCTCCCTGAAAACGTTCGTAGAGGGCGGCATTTCTATTGTTCAATCGTTAACAGGACAGGAAAATGTCCTGCTAATGACCATGTCTACTTGGTGACTCATTTTCTTCTTCAAACCAACATATGGGACCAACCAACCAACATATGGAACCAATATATGGAACCAACATACGGAACCAACTTGAAAGTTCTGTCAACATATTAACATGTCACCTACTTTGAAGAGTTTTAAGCACGCTCTAAAAGCCCTGTTATCTGTAGATGACGTGTAAATGTTTTTTTATTTTTCGGGGGGGGGGGGGTTCGTGCGAAGCTAACCATTTCCCCTATTTGCCAGATTGTGATATTTGGTTGACATGGTTATCTTTATTTAATGTATTCATACATGTAATGTATCCATTTTATCCAAGTGTATTAGTTAAAGAGCAATTGAATGTAACTATGTACATACCAATTGTGGTATGCCATGCGTTAAGCTATTTCACATTATAAAATGAATGTTTTCAATCAATTGTTTTTCTTCATTTGAATACGTGGTTATCATCTATTCTTTATTTTTTTTTCATTACAAAAAAAAAAAAAAAAAAAATAGTTCACTTGAAAATTCCATTCACCTATTTTTTTGTAAATGATCAAGGATGATTCTTGAATTATCAGTTATTTCATGGGGATACCAATTATTTTGTATTTTACCTGTTTATATGCTTGTGTTTTAATCTATTTTGTTTTTTAAGCTGTTATTTGTTTTATTTCTACCATATTGCTCCGTTTAGTCTCATTTCACAACGCCCCCTATCGTCAGAGTCAGCAGCCTAACATGTTAGCCTATGGACGTTTTTTTTTTTTAATCGTTAAAAATTCATTTTTTGTTTAAACGAAAAGCACATCCACCTCGACATACGTTATCACTAGCTCTTTAATTGGAGCCCTCATGTCTCATTGACTTTTGAAAGTTCATTCACCGTAATTTTTCAAAATAGGTTGCAAGCTCGTCTTTGCCTATAATACACATGTGAAACAAGTCGAACTTTGGACTCAGTCTGCCAAGCGATTGTAAGATTATAGGTCAAGCACACGAAGGATAAGAAGCATGAATTATCAATTATCACTTCTGCTATGTTCATTATGTCCATTTCATCCAACCCCCCACCGTAATTTTTCCATTTAGTAAAAGCAAACATTTAGCCGAGGTAAGCAAAAACATGAATATTCATGACACACCATGGACTATTTGGTTATTAACAGAGGGGTGCAATTGGTCATCACGTCAAACTCCCATAATTGGCACCAGGTATTTCATATCATTATATAGTTTGGTATGTTTCTTTTACCTACTCATGAAGTATCAAATATCAATGATGGTTTAAAGATATGTAAAAGAAATTTTAGTTGATATTTATTAACAAAGTAATTTATATTTAGCAAAGCAATCTCACATACAAAATTACTATCAAGTGTCGTCTGCTACGCCGACTGTCGCCTGCTTCGTTTAAGGCACATATATTTATCGTTTGGACTGTATGTAAGGTATACCAGAGAGATTTGTATTTTCCTGCGGTACAACGTATAGCAGGAAAATGTTGTATATGCGGATCCTTTTAATGATTACGTAATGGAAGTGGCGAGACGCCACGATTCCGTATGGTTTGAAATAACTTAGGCAGGTGAAAGTTATTGTATTGAGAAGGAAAGGAATGTTCACACCCGACGGCGCGGTGGCCTGTACTTATAGCGAAGAAGAAGAAGAATGTATAATTCGCGCCATTGCGCGCGAACACATCACACCCAATGGCATACACCCGGTACCCTGCAATACAGTGGAACATTCTAAGAAATTGAAAATTTATCTACAAAATAGACCTCTTGAATCACCAGAGACGTAACTTACCCTATTCTGATGACTTCAATGAATTTCAAGATAACAATGGCTGCGTTTCCTTCCAAAAATAAAACGAGTTTGCAATTAGAAATAGTCCATTTCTCGATAATTTCACAAAATATATTTGCCGCCGCATTCAATATGACGTCATTGACAGCTGATTGGCTAGTTTGGTAGTGACCTCGAACGAGCTATGTTTGTGCTGCAGTGATCTAGCGAGCGAAAATTAGACTATCGGAGCAATATGCAAACAGGGCCTCATGGAAGACTGGTGAAAAATTGGTGATATGTGCCACCCTGTATATATACATATATATCAGAAATAAATAAATAAATAAATGTCCGTCTAATGACGCTGTAAGATGTGAATTTCTTCGATGTCTCTTCCGCTCCCCCTCCCCCCCCCCCCCCCAGGATCCACCGCTGCCAAATGATAAATGGATGGAAAAAATATTTTCAACAAAGAAGAAAGGATATAAATAATATGAGTAGGCCACAACTTTATTCCCTCTTCAATATCTTCTTTATAAGTGAACATGCCTTCCTTTACTTAATTCTCTCCTCGTTTTTTCTTCTTCTCTTCGTTCCATTTACAATTTTTTTTCTTTCCTATCAACTTTCTTTTATAAAAAATGTAACTTTCATAATAATATCCATAATGTTCTTTCGGTAACTGTGTTAATTTATTATGGGCGTTCCCAACTCAAGCTACGCTTTCCGGTTTTCGCCTCCTTCCGTATCTGAATTTTTACTGTATACCCTTTGTTGAAATAATTGTTACATATATCATGTATATATACATTGTGTTTCAAATTGTACTGTCGAGAAGGAAATAAATGTTAATAATAATAATAATAATAACTAGACTTTAATTCGTCACTTTGACGAATTAGGTGATACGTAGCTATTTTTTTATCATGAAAGTGTGCTGATGATGATCTAATGATAATATTCATTAAATCGATAATGACGATATTTGATTTGATTTGATTTGATTTATTTGTTTCTGCATCTTTTTTCTTTTTTTAATTATACATTTTCATGAACATAATATGGTTTGATACAATATTTTATGTGTATATAATTTTAAACAGATAAACGAATTTAAGCAAATATATTGAATGCATAATCTTTTGGTTTTAAATGACGATGACCATGATTAAAAGTGGTATAGCGCCCCCTTCAGGTATTCGATATGGTTTGTTATATGATTAAACTATTAATTTACTAAACAAGCTCAAATTTTCGCCTGATTGCAGAGCCTACCAATCATTGAACTGATATTTCGACGCACTACATACGCAACATAATGAACAAGTCTAGACTGGAATGTAGTATCAATCACCTCCCATAGGCATAACACGCATATTAAGCAAAAATCTGACATATGTCGCCTGTAATCGCAATTTTCACCATAATGACGTCATCAAAATGAACAAATATTGATAACTATCTTTTGAAGAATTGTCTCAGCTACAACATATCAAAATTTAGAAGAAAATTGATCAATATTTGCTGAGATACATTCATTTTCCGTAAATATGCTGACGTCATAATATGCAAATTCGTATTTTGAGTTCCAAGGTCAATATGATTATGTTAAAATATACTTAATGGCCAAATGAGACATGAAATCATATCTCCGACTTATACTCTATTTAAAAATGAAAAAAAGAATGGGGAGTCTCTAGGCATCCCAAAGAGCTATGATGGACTTTTTATAGGAATGTTTTTGCCCATATATGCTATGTATTACAAAACTCGCGCGTACGGACAGTTATTTCGAACGGACGCTCATTCCGTTATTAATAGTGATAAAGAGATAAACATGGTATCAAATTGTTGTGAAAATTATGAGAAATATCCTGTCATAAATTATTGGAGAGAAATTATTTTGCGTTCGGCCGTGACGAACGAAAACTCGCAAAACTGCGCGTTTGCGCGATTTTTTATGAAATGCTTATAATTGCATAAAACGTATGCAAACAAAATTTAAGACGATTTTGAGCAATTTTAAATTTTACGCGCGCGTTAATGCGCGCACGTACGCGTACGCGCATGTTTGCGCGCATTTATTGACGTGAAATTGACCGGACAGATATTGATCTTAATCCTGATAAATACGAATGAGAAATGACCATCCGTTATGAAGATATGATCATAAGTTGATTTTCACAAAATGGCGCCTAGATGACGTCACGATAAACTTGAGTCATTGAAAAGTCATGCAGTTCTAAGTTAGACTAAGATCTATCATCATTGAAAGATTCATGACAATGACTTTATTCAGTCTTGAGATATCCTGCGAACAAATTCGAGGAAGAATAATAAAAATAAAAATAATAATAATAATAAAGAAAATCTTGACGAAATCAAAAGGTGATACGTATATTTCATACGTATCACCTAATAATAATGACTTGGTTATAAGGATTAAGACCACTACTCTACCACTAAGGCATAGCCCCTCCCATTTGTGACAATGCACGTGCTCAGACGTTACCATGGCAATCGTTTATCGCGAGCAGCTGATTGGTGCTGGCCACCGTGGTTATAATTTAGATGATGGGATCATGATAAGAAGGCCAACAACATTTATACATGTAGACTTTGTTGATGCTCTCACCATTTTGCCGGTTCTACTGTTCATACGCCAAACTTCAGAGTAAATAACAACACTTTATCAAGGTAAGGCTGTTTGACTTTTCTTTGCTTGGACACATACTCCGGTTACAATTTATCTGGGTTTTATTTCGCTAAAAAGGGTGTGGGTTGCAGTTGGTGTTTCGGTTAGAGTTAGGGTTAGAGTTAGGGTTAAGTATAGTGATTGGTGCATGGTTTAGAATTCGGTTGGTGTTCGAAAATGACGCTAAGCAATGATCGCCAGAGCGTGTAGTAAAACCTAAATAGATACCCGTACATTGCGTACATACATCCAATCTTAATGGGTTAGAAGAAGAAAAAACAAAATAGAAGAAACAAGAGAGACAATTTACATTATGTTGGTAGAAAACTAACCTCAAATATTAAATGTGTCACTAGAGTGGATATTATTTGATTTTTTTTCTCTTAACATTCTAACATTTTAATATAAATGCTTTAATATTTATTTTGATGTTGTTATTTTATTTCTTCTTCCTTTCCTTCTTTTCATTTTTTCTTCTTCTTCCTCGTTTTGTTTTGTTTCTTCTTGTTGTAGTGCTTGTACTTCTTTTATCTTCTTCTTCTTCGTTTTGTTCTGCTTTTTCTTCTTCTTCCTATGCTTTGATGGTGTCCTTCCGATTGATGCTTATGGTATTGTACTGATCCTCTAAATTTAGCTAACGCATGTAAGACATTAATACTCTTTATGTACCCTGCAAAAGACCTCCCTTTGCAATTATGCATTTCCAAATTAAATCAAGGGATTGTAGATTATTTGATTTATTCAGGAATACAAATAAATCCACATGATGTTACGAAAATCCTAGAAATGGGAATTAAGGCAAAGCGTCTGAAAAGGCAGGTTTACCAACATATTCAAATGTATGGATGTTTTTTTCCTTGGAACCTAGTGACGAGTTTTACTATTAACCTGTTATTAATGAATAAACTACAATCCTCGAAATTCAGTCTGAGTACATCACTTGCTGCTATGCTGGGAAACCCTCGGCCAAGCTTTCAGGGTTATACCTACAATTCAAATATGTTAGTAAACCAGATTATTGATGCGTAATGTTTTGTACAGATTGGCTATCGTTGCAAACGAACGACTGTGCCATTAGGCACTTGTTGCAAGGAAAGGTTAAACTGGCATTATCTTTGATCTTTCCCATATAGAATCATGAAGAGTGTCTTCATTGGAGCTTTTCTTCTCGCATGCCTATCATTTGGAATAGGTAAGAATCACCTGTTTTACTGGTCGTGGATACTTCGACATTAATCATAAATGGTTAACGTTGAAGTAAACCAATATGAAGTAAACCAAATCCATGCAGAAACAAAGGGGGAAAGATAAATTCTGATAAATTCAAAAGGTGCTTTGCTACGCTACGCGGCAGAGCACCTAATTAATAAAGATAAATTCTGACGAAATCAATAGGTGCTTTGTTACGCTGCCGCAATTTTAGCAGCAGATTACCTATATCAATTGAGTCATAATATATATAACATTTTCCCCCGTAACATGAGAGTATATTAACCGATTCATTCTTTTAATTAGATTTAATGTTAATTGTTATTGTATAATTGTGTTAAAGGTATGCAAAGTTTTGGGAAATTTTGAAATTGGATGGATAGTAATTCTTTATTTTTTTTTATATATATTTGGATGCCCCTGTGGATGTATTATAAGCACTAAAAAAATAGCCCCTAAAACACTTCTGCTTTCGAGCAAATTGAATAATCAAAATTTACCGGTGCTCCCGGTAAATTTCAAATATTTCAAATAGCGCCTAAGGCCATTCCATGGTAGCTGCGAACATGAAAATCTCAGAATATGCAGTTCCGATATATAATTTCCAAATGGGAATAGCAAATCGGTCGATTGTAGTCAAGAAACATTGTTTTAAAGCTAAAGTAATATCAGCCTTGAGAGGGCGCTATACAACATAAATAGTTTATTATTTACAATTTCATCACTTTAGACTCGATTTCAACCGCGACACCGATCATTGAATATTGTTAAATCGCATATGCTTCCAATATGTTCATTTGAACCAAATTCATGACCCCATACCAAAACTTTGTAATACCTTTAAGTGGGGGCAGGCTACAAGAGTCCTATTTCGCACACCGGGGCAACGTGTCTGACACGGCCGGTTGTAGCAACTACTCCGAAGATCAATATACATTAATCTTGATCTAAGGAGATCAATAATTTATTGCATTTTACCCCGGTCCCCAACATAAACTAATCCTCTGGACGGCCATGCATTATGGCTCAAGGCATGGGCACACAGAAGATTTTTTTTATGTTGGGGACCGGGGTAGAATGCAATAAAAATTATTGCAAATTTATTGCATTTTCTGTTTGTTTTTTAATTTATGGAAACTGCCCCCTACCCTAGCCCCCGCTGCGTACAGTCATGGTTCAGTGACAAAGCAATGGCCTCGTAACTGTGAGGCCCCAGGATCAACACCGTGTCGATGTGCTATATTAGTGCCCTTTTGTGAGGCATTAATCCTCATTACTGTCATTTATGACTTAAGGCATAGGTCCCCTAGTTGATAAACATAGTAGCATATACATGCTTTAGCAGTCACGCAAAACACACATTGGCAAATTATTATTCAATACAATCTGAGACTGTATACTATTATCTAGATCTAGTATTTTTTAAATTATTTTAAATAATTCCATAAATTGGGACAAAAAAAAATATTCCACCGTTATGAGCAACAGTGTAGCTTATGCGTGAAATATGCATCATCTGAGTTGCATCAAATGAAAAAAGAGGATCTAAGCATTCTAAATATGTGTCATTTATTAATTATAATTGTTATTGAGTTAAGATAAAACATCGATAGTTCTCGGCTTCATTTTTTTCTGGAACGCACTGTATAATTCAATACATTTTTTTTGTTCCAAACACTACATCGTAGCCATTCATTGAATTGGGCAACTGTTTTTGCATTGAACAGAAGTAATATTATCACACAAAACAAATTTAAATATCGTTATAACACGACTAAAATGCTACTACTATGCTAGCCACAACGTATTTTGTTGAGATCCCCAAGGGTGAACGCGCTTATGAAAAAAACAACAATTTCTGATATATCTTGTTAAACGTTAACTGGGAGAGCTGGCCGTGAATAGTCACAATCCAGGGACCGAAGGACCAATTTGAGATTCGCAAACATTTAACGATCTCATATTTCAAACACTCAGAACTTTTTTTTATTATTGGTCTGATTTATTTCAAACTTACCTTTCTTTTACTCGAATTCATAATTATTTATGTCATCATAACATAATTAACCCGTTCCTTCCGAAATTATTCAGCGTAATAGCCACCCCACAAACGAGATTAAAAATCGAAAACTCGAGTCCTTCGCTGCCGTATAGCGTGCGACTGTTCAGCGCGCGGCACAATGCGTGTGCGTTGAAGCGACCTAAAGCCTGGTCAGTCGCTTCGACGAGCAGGAACTTAGCGCATGCGCAGATCATTTGGCAATCTGCCGTGCTCCAACCCCTAAGTTTTTTCAGCTCTTCCGTAGGTAGTTTTTTTTTTCTTCGTTATCTTTTCTTCCTCTTCTACTTCCTTATTTTGTTCTTCTTCTTTCTCCTCC
This sequence comes from Strongylocentrotus droebachiensis, assembly GCA_035222895.1. Classification (NCBI taxonomy): domain Eukaryota; kingdom Metazoa; phylum Echinodermata; class Echinoidea; order Camarodonta; family Strongylocentrotidae; genus Strongylocentrotus; species Strongylocentrotus droebachiensis. Next base: position 23,117 of record JAVYIG010008805.1, on the reverse strand, counting down.
TTTTTTTTTCCTTCTCACTCTTATTCCTCCTCCTTCTTTTTCGTTTTCTTCTTCTTTCTATTCTTCTTTTTTATCTCCTTTTATTTTGATACTCTGATTTTGATTTTATGAGAAAATACACAGTTTATAAAAGTAAAATATTTCAATGTAAGTTTCTGTTGCATCAAATTGAATTGAAATAGTGTATCAGCCAAAGTTGACTGTTATAATTTACGTCGGACATTCTACTGTAGCGAAAATATATATAAACATGATCAAATGAAACTCAAGAAGAATCCAGAACGGGGGGGGGGGGGGGTAAAAAGGAGAGCCAAAATAGCATACTAATAAATACAGTACAGACTATATAACGATGCGCCCAACTTTCTCTCTCTCCCTCTTTCTCTCTGTCTTGTCTCTCTCTCTCTCTCTCTCTCTCTCACTCTCTAAAAAACGTTCATTATACTTCATCTCTTTCATACTGTTTTCTGTACCGCGATTTCCTAAAGCACGTTTCGACATATAAATAAGAATTGTTAATCATAACGCATAGCCAGATTTTACCCTATCTAAAATATTGATGCAAATATATTACAATCATGGAAATATAAAGGAATAAACGAGAGGATGTGATTAAATAAAATGTCACAGACAAAAAGATGATAGGGGAAATGTTTGCTTCTCTCTCTCTTGATCGCTCGCTCTTTCAACGCCAGTTTCCGTCTTTCTTCTGGTACTGCTTTCTCTTCCGCTATTTGTTTTTATACCGAAATTGTTCCTTCCGATTTTGAGAAAAATTATTATACAATATTTTTAAAATGATAAGAAAAAAACGGAACTAATGGCTGATATCGAAATGAGAAGAATATTACTGTACAATAATTAAACAAGTAGGAGTTTGGATATAAAAACATCTCTTTTGCATACAATCAATATGAAGCAATCTTTTTTGACAGAACTAATATACGTCGGACGAAGGAAAACTCCTTGGTCGGACATTATACTTTAGCAAAAAGATTTTTTTTAAAGAACTAAAGAAACATTCGGAACGGGGGGGGGGGGCTGATCAGATAGGCAACTAGCATAATAATAAATACAGTACAGACTACGTCCAACTTTCTATCTCCCTCTCTCTCTCTCCCTCTCTCTCTCTCTCTCTCTCTCTCTCTATCTGTCAATGTTTTTCCGCCATTTGCTTTTATGCTGGCATCATTCCTTCTTTGAGATAAATTATGATAACATATCCATGATGATGAAAACATATATCTTAAATACTAGGGAACAAAAATAGAGAACGAGCGGCTGTTAATGTCAAAATTAATATTACTGTACACAAATTATAGAAAGTAAAAGTTTTGATTTTGAATGTAAATCTCTGTTGCATCAAAATAAAATGAAACGTTCATTATATCGACGGAAATAATATACATCGGACATTATACTTTACCACAAAAGGGTCATCTAGAAGTAGGTGGATAATATTATAAGAGAAAGAATAAAAAGAATGAAACTTTCTCTTTCAAAAACAGAAGAATAATGGAGAGGGAGACAAGGAAAAGTACACAATAAATAAATATAAACAAGATAGCATTCTAGAGCGGAAGATGATATAGGGGAAACGAAATAGTTTGTAAGTATTGCCTGGAGAGCAAAATAATTATTCTGTTTTATTTACTAATGTAAAGCGCTTTGATCATGTTTTATGTAAAGGCGCTATATAATATCAATATGTATGAATATATTGGCAAATGTTGACGATTATAGTTTGTAAGTATGTATTGACAAAGTACATACAAATAAAAATGACACAGAAATGTCTGCAAGTATTTGGGACCTATAATTATAGAATATGTGAAAAGAGCTATGTCTTTGTCTTTGGCCCATGATCTCACGGCTAAGTTACGTAAGAGGAACAATGAACGTTGTCGAATGTAAAGGTTGTTGTCATGGTTATAAACTCCAACAATAGAAGAACGGAAGTAAGGTAAGGGTATAATTGAATGACAATGAACTGGCTTACAGCATTGATGATCCTACATGTATAACCCTGGTTTTTTGTTGTTGTGTTTTTGGGGGAGTGGGGTCTTGTTGTTTTTGCAATCATTCAAAGATAATATCAATCATAAGAGATAAAGGAATGCGAACAAGAATATGTGATATGCTAAAATGTCACAGACAAAAAGATGATGATGAGAAATGATTGTTTCTCTCTCTTTTTCTCTCTCTTTTTCTCTCTCTTTATGTGTCTCTCTCTCCCTCTCTTTTTCCTCTTTCTCTCCCCCTCTCTCCCTCTCTCTCTGTCTGTCTCTCTGTCTATCTGCCAAATTGAATGTTGTTCCTCCATTTGCTTGTATGCCGGCACCATTCCTTCTTTGAGATAAATGATTATAACATAATCCTGATTATGTACAAATATACCTTATATTTTGAATAGGAAACGAAATAGAAAAGGAGCGGCTGGTAATGTCGAAATGAGAAGAATATTACTGTACAATAATTATTGACGGTACTATTATACGTCGGACATTGTACATTCATAAAACTAAAGGAAAACAAATCACAACTGAAGGGGGGGGGGATCGGAGAGACAAATATCATAAAAATGTATACAGTACAGACTATACCGTGACGTCCAACTTTCTCTCCCCCCCCCCTCTTTCTCTCTCCCGCTCTCTGTCTGTCTGTCCGTCTGTCTATCTGTCAATGTCGTTTTCCATCTTCATCTTTCATATTGTTTTCTATTCCTTCATTTGCTTGTAGGCCGGCAGCATTCCTTCCGTGAGATTGATTATTATAACATATCCCTGATGATGTACTCATAATACCTTATATTTATTATGGGAAACGAAATAGAAAACGAGCAGCTGATAATGTCGAAATGAGAAGAATATTACTGAATAATCATTATGCAAAGTAAAACTTTTGAATGTAAATCTCTGTTGCATCAAACTGATACAAACATTTAGTATGCTATATTAACGATACTATTATTCGTCGGACATTATACTTTAGCCAAAAGATATAAACAAACAAAAAAGAGACAAACTAAATAATATAATTTATCTAATCTAGGAGGGGGTGGGGGTGGTGCGACAAATACTATAAAAATAAATACAGCACAGACTACGTCCAACTTTCTACCCCCCCTCTATTTTTTCTCTCTGCTCCCCCCCCCCCCCTCTCTCTCTCTCTCTCTCTATGCCTGTCTCTCTGTCTATCTGTCAATGTCGTTTTTTCCCATTTTCATCTTTCTTATTGTTATCTTTTCCTCCATTTGCTTGTACGCCGGCAGCAAATTCCTTGAGATTAATTATTATAACATAAAATTATCCCTGATGATGTACATTATACCTTATATTTATTATAGGGAGCGAAATAGAAAACGAGCGGCTGATAATGTCAACATTAGAAGAATATTTCTGTACAATATTTATACAAAATAAAACTTTTGAATGTAAATCTCTGTTGCATCAAACTGATATAAACAAACTTTTATTATGATATATTTGACGGTACTATTATCCGTCGGACATTATGCTCTAGCCAAAAGATATAAAAAAACAAAAAAGAGAAAAACTAAAGACAAAATCTGAGGTTTGGGGGGGGGGTAGTCGGTGAGAAAAATATCAACTTACGTCCAACTTTTCTGTCTCTCCTGCCCCCGCCCACCCCCTCTCTCTCTCCCTCTCTCTCTTTCTATGTCGTTTTCCATCTTCATCTTTCACAATGTTGTCTACTATTCCGCCATTTACTTGTATGCGGCATCATCCCTTCCTTGAGATTAATTATTATAACATATCCCTGATGTTATACGTCAGACATTATACTTTAGCGAAAAGATATAATCAAACAAAAAAAAGACGAACATAAAAGAAACAAAATCAGAGCTGGAGGGGGGGGGGGGATCGGAGATAACTTTCTATCTCCCCCTCTTTCTCAAATAATTTATATCCCCTGTCACATATACCTCCCCCCCCCCCTTCACATATATTATACCAGATTTATGTCAGGCGTTACAATGGAAAAACATAAACTCAAGGTGGCAACGTTTACAAATGTGTCAATGTGGCCCCAGTCTTTATGCCAACGTATAACGAAACCCTATAGAGAACGAGCGGCCGATAAAGTCGAAATGAGAAGAATATTACTGTCCTATACTTATACAAAGTAAAACTTTTGAATGTAAATCTCTGTTACATCAAACTGCTGTACAAAAATGTTTAGTATATATATTGACGTTACTTTTATACGTAGGACATCATACTTTAGCCAAAAAATATAAACAAAAACAGAGACAAACTAAATAACAAATCTGAGCTTGTTGTATGGAGGGGGAGGGGGGTCGGTGATAAAAATATAATAATAATAAATCCAAAATACACCTGATCAAAACTCGTTATCGGAGACTAAATCGAGTACAGCCTCGCGAGCCTTAAGGCCCGGTCACACAGGAAGGACGCATGGGGAACGCACGGCCAGCGCATGGAAAATTTGCAATTTTGGCCAGTGCGTTGTCGTGCGCCCAACTTTTGTCGAAGATACAGATAGCTGACACCAAATGTATAGCGTGTTGCTAGCGCGCTGGACGCATACAGGGCGCACACAGGGCGCACACAGGGCGCACACAGGGCGCACACAGAGCGCACATGATAACAACTTCCACGAATGCACAGCGTGTTGCTAGCGCGCTGGACGAATGGTCCACGCATGCACCGCGTTCTACGACGCACGGCCAGCGGATTGGAAATCGGAAAAGGCCGTGTGCCTAACTTTTGTCATAATTTTGGAAAAGCTACCGAGCTGACACAAAATGCACAGCGTGTAGCTAGCGCGCTGTGCGTATGTCTGGCGCTGGTCTAGCGCGCTCCGGCGCATGTCTGGCGTGCCTTTGGCGTGTATATCCATGCGTCGAGCTCGGCGCACGTTTTTGAGCATGCTCAAAAAATCCCGACGCACACAGCGAATGTCGACGCATGCATAGCGCTGGTCCAGCGTTGGTCCAGCGCGCTCGACGAACGAGTAACGAGTGATGACGCACGCCTAGCGAACGACAACGCACTGGCCAAAATAGCAAATTTTCTATGCGCCGGCCGTGCGTTCCCCATGCGTCCTCCCTGTGTGACCGGGCCTTTATCAAAGTTGAATAGAACTTTTTTCGCAGTCGCGCCATCTTGCTTTAGACGTATAATACTGCTTGTATTGTTGTTGACAATAGAGAGTTGACCTTTGGCTTTTCCTTTCAAGTGCAGTGAAGTGCATTGTTCCGCGCGTGCCGTTATATGCTTTGGTTATAAGCTTTGCGCTGCTCCCAATTGAAATACCAGCAGAATTAGTATTCTGTGCATGGAAGGTCTCAGCGAAAGTCAATATCTCTGGGACAGACATCGCGGAGCTGCATACGCTGCTGTACGAATTTCATGTGAGAGAAAACTTGACATGCTTATGAAAAAGTACAATTATAATGAATAATATTAAAGTAAACAAAACAGGAGTAATGGATAATGATAGCATATACTTTGGATAAACCCTCAAATACACTAGTTTAGTGAATTAATGGCAGGGAAAGGCAATTTTAGGCTTGTAAAGACGTCATTTACCTGCCTATTATGGGAACCTGGTATACCAGGTTCCCGTCTGTGAGTGGGCTCCACGGGAGCCTGGTATACCAGGTTCCCGGAAGGAACGGGTTAAGAGAAGGCCAGACAAAATAAATATGAAAAACCCATATTTTCCCAATTTAAGAGTTTAGGATGTTTTCTTTTATGACTTTGTCGTAAGGATTTGCCAATTCTGAAATGCCTAATTTCAGTTTAAACAGGGAATGTACATATTTCTTCATTTTGTGTAATCGCATGCGAACGTAATACCAAAAAATTCTCCTTGCAGACAAGGTTAGACGATTCAAACAAAGTCTCTAAAAGCAACTCTTAATTGTAAGCGAGACGGGCCCTTGTTTACAAAACTTGTTACAGAGTGGTTTTGAGCCTTTATTGAGCTCTACCAGAACCTATTGTATAGCATACCAGCATATATGGGGTTTTCTGCAATCAGATATTCACCGTCTTCTAAACTTGGTAATTAATACCGCAATAGGGAATCAAGTGTGAGTCAGATTACGATAAGAAAACGGTTTCGATAAGCACCAGCGTATTTTTTTATAATCAATTTCATATTTCCAAGGTAAAATGAAGTTCACTTGTATCAATATTCTGTTTCACCAATGTCTGCAACAGATTCGTGTAGACCAATAGATTAATCTATTATTGAAGCTGATAATTTTGTTTTTTTTTATTTACAAGACCTATTCTGTTTTTTTTTATTCACAACACTCATTGTTGGAATATGTTTTGGTCAGCTCTTCATTCATACCCTTATCCTGCAGATTCGAAACAGATAAGAAATATCCTGTCTCTCCCTCTCTTAATTGACATCAATTGTGTTTAATGACAATCTTTTTCTTTATTAGGAGAAGTTTTTCCATATGAGTAAACGCATATTGAGTTTAAATGTTCAGTCGAATTAGATTGCTTTTGAAAACAACCAGTCTTTGTAATAGAATGAATGTATCGTTTGAATATGAAAATTAATAAGGTAAAAACCTTCGTTTAATATATTTTGCATTTTCCCCAAAAAGGTTTCCTAGGGAGAAACCTAAACCATACATACAGGTTTGTTCTACAAAGCCTATAACATTTAAAGGAAAAATGCTCTTAGAGTTTGACATTTCCAATTGCCTGGCAAGCTTAAATATCTATCGATGGTAGTTTTTTTGAAAAAATTTTACAATTACCGCCCAGTAAAATATTGAAGTGAAGGAATACAAATTAAGAAAGTAACTTAACTCATAGCCTGCCATAAGGATGCATGCACGCTATTGTTATAGTGCCATGTACACCTCAGCAAGCTAATGCTCCTCTGCTTCTTGTATGTCTGCACGCATATTTAATAGCAGTTATTGTTCATGCCCATTGGACTGTGCCTAGTGTTTTGCACGTTAATCCGATTATCTCATTATAAACTTGGCACTGCGGGGATTTGGGGCCTGGCACAATGGAGATTAACCCGGTGGCAGGATAAAGGGTATGCCCTTGTCTTGGATGTTTGCAACCCCCTCCCCCGTCCTACCCTCCCAATGACCACCGCATAGGCAACACCCACTTAAACTAATGTTTATGCTTGTTATATAATTTTCATTACAAAGTAAAATTATGATATAATGTTACATTTATGTCTTTTTTCCTGGATCAGGCCAGGGTCTCGAGTGTTCGGCATGTGCATCCATGACAACAACATCCGGTGCCTCTTCGCTTGGAGACTGTGATGAAGGGAGCTTACCGAAGATAACGTGTTACGAGAACCAGACTTCCTGTGCACGTGCTACGATCGATGGTAATAACTAATTAAAAATGATACAAGGCCTAGTAACTAATTCAAAGATGATGCTTTAACGGTCGAACATTCAAACAGAATTAGTTTGAGGCATCAAGTAATTAAGATAGCATTTGATATTCAGGAATGAGCCGCGTTATCAAAAGATATGGTTAATACAATCATGATGATAATGATGATGATTATAAAAATGATAATTTTGTATAACGATAATAGCAAGTATTATACTAATAATGGTTATAATACTAATAGTAACGAAAGCAATAGTAGTGGTAATGAAAATAATAATAAAAAAAAACAACTACTACTACTACTACATTTCAGATTTGTTAACTATTTACTACCCTCGAACTACTCTGCGATCTGCAGGTAAATACCTGCTTGAGAGTCGTAAAACACGCTCTCTTCTAGGGAATTGATCATTTACTGCCTGTGCATCGAGATTAGTTATCTACTTTGAGAACTCCACTAAAGATATACCTATTTCAGATTGCTTCCAATTATTCACTGCTTTTGGGTCTTTCCCAGTAAAAATCATGAACAGACATTTTTTGTAGTTTTTTTCAGTCTCATCAGCACCTTTGATTAGGCAACTAGATATTGGCGCTCTATAAATACCTGGATTGGAATAAGAATCATAATGATTAACAATAATAAAGGAAAAGTAATGATACAATGTATTTAAGCAAAATCATTCACATTGTATTTTCAAAATTCATCCTATTTTTTTATTATCTGACCTCTTCCTTTATCAGGGTACGGCCCGTTCAGTCAAGGCCAGAATGAACATCCTGTGTATGGACCCTTCAATGGCACTGTATGGGGCTGCGTTGGAACACCCATTGACAACACGTGCATATGGGATAACGCCGCTCGATCTGAATTGCTATGGGGTATTTCTAATCGTCCTGGTGACTACGGCAACTCTTTGCCGCTCTTCGGTAACTTCTTAGCCCTACTGCAGTCAAACAAGACAGCGCTGTATGGAAATATGGTTTGCCCCTGCAAGGGTAGCATCTGCGGTGGGAGTGGTGGTTCTTCTGAATATGGAGGAAACGCTGGTTCGCTGAGAACAGACGTGACGATTGTCCTGGGATTCTTTCTCGTAGCTGTTTTTACTAAACAGTCTTAAACATGATGGCAACGACTTTCAAGAAATCAACCTTTGGCTAAGTCAATAAAACTGCCCATTACCTCTTGAAATGTACGAACATTACAAAAGTATGTTATACGACGCGTATTACGTCTTCAAATGCATCTAATACAATTAGTGATAATAAATGATAATGATAAATACAATAGTTACATGAAGGATAATAATACGATAAAAAATAATAATAATAATAATAATAAGAAGAATTAAAATATTAATATAAGTGCTACTACTACTACTACTACTACTAATGCTAATAATAATAATAATTATGATATCGTTATTAAAAATAATAAATATCTTAATTATACAAGTTATCATGATGATAATAATTAAACCAATAATATTAACAATAATGATAATATAATATCGTTATAAGTGATAATAAATATATTAATAATAATAATAATAATAATAATAATAATAATACTCAGTTTTTATGAAGCGCTTATTAGAATCACTAAGCGCTTCCAAACTTGGAGATTATTACCCCGGCTTTAGCTGTGCTGCGATTGCGGCGCTGTAGCATTTCAACAAATTTATTCCTGCCAGTTAATATTAGTCATCATAATAATAATAATAAAACCAATGATAATAATCATGATAATAATAGCGTTATAAGTGATAATAAATATATTAATAATATTAGTTATCATAATGATAATAATAGAACCAATAATAATAACTACAATAACATCATTAACCATTATCCCGGCAGTAGCCGAGCTACCCTGATAATTCACTCAGCCATTTGAGGAATTTCTTTCATACCTGGTACCCATAGCATAGCCTGGCCGGTAAAAAGTGGCCAACGTAGATTGACGAACTTTGAATTATTTGGTCCACATGTAATGCATGAGCATCATTTCTGATCTATAGGCTATGTAAATTTAAATTACGATGGTTATAATGATATAGCCGGTGAGTTGATTTCTTTAAAGTCTTTTCATTTGTTCCATCATTTATCAATTAGGTAATACTTGCCTAAAATTACATCACTTATACATAATCATTTGTTTGTCATTATCAAACAATACTTCTGTTTTCCTGAGAAAATTTAAGACCGGGTTCGAAAACACGTTTGATTAATCACATTCATAAAATAAATAAAACTAATCTTCTGTGCATTTGCACTTTAAAAAATAATCATGATCAGATTTGTTGGTACGTTATATATATTCTATACATGCTATAATCTTATCGAGCAATTTCAAATTAAAATGTTTTAATCGTTTTCCTTGAATATTCCCAATAAATTTGATTCGAATTTATAAAGGTTCTTTCAACTAACACCAAATTTATAATCTGCGATATTTTTAGTTTTTAGCTAATATATCATGACATACTTTGGGTGTTAATCCAAAATAATGAACCAAAACAAATGTTTCACATTTTGATTTTCTTTTCCAGTCATGAGGTATACACTTCCAAAGTAATTCAACCTCATTTAAATAATTATGTTCAATACAAAGTAATTATTTTGCCCGATTCATATCCTCATTCCCTTTTTCGTCAATGATGTCCCCAATAATTTTTGTGTTGTTTTGTTGGTCTTTTATGTATGTGTTTCCCCGCAGAGCTGCATTCTAATATTAGTGAACTCATTACATGACTTATTTACATGTAGACGTTTTTTCATGCCGAAATACATTGTTGCTGAAATAAAGATATATTTCTAGGAACTTTAATTTTTAGTCTTTGAAGGAACTCATCTTAAAGAGTAAAAATTATAATCGGGTCAACGGATGAAGGAAGTTTGAACATTACATATTTTGGTTTGCAAAGTTTTGCTTTGAAAGTAATTGGCTTTATAAGTTACTGGAAAATAAAGATCATAATAATTTGAACCAACTTAGTCCCAACTTAAATGAGTTTCTTAAAAAAAAAGTCTGTGCATTTTCTTTCCTGAATATGCTCTAAAGGTTTGCAAGTTTGAATGTTGAATGTTTGATTGTGCGCACAATATTTCTTGCCGTCGAGCTGTTACAAAAAAATAATTCATAGAATTAAACAAAATTGTGTCCACTGTCCGTCACTCTGCAAAAAACATGCAAAGTACTTTGAAAAAAGTTACATTATTATTGGAGGATAGTTTTTAAAGAAATAAAACGAATCGGATCTGAGTGTTCGGCAGAGTCATAATATACTAAATAATTAGTTTTCTTTGAAGATGAAATCACAATTCACCAACGATTTGCCACTTTGTTTCCACTTGATTTTTTTGAATATCCTCCGAAAAAAATACTTTCAGATATTTTTTAATTTGTATTAAAAGTTTGGTGATTTAGGTCTATATTATGATACTTGGGGAACAAAGGCTACATTAATAAATACAAGTAAAAAAAAAACGACCTGCTGCAACTGAAGTGATTATTGCTCTTCATTTCTTTTTCTTCTTCTACTTATTATAATTTTTGTTTTGATTGGTTCGATTTTTTGTTTCACCTGACTGTTAAGAAAGAATTTGTATGCTTGTAAGTAAGCAACCAGGGGACCGACGGCTTTAAATTTACGTCCTCTCCGAAGGACCTGGTAATGAGGATTAATGCCTTACCAAAGGGCAATAGCGCATCAAATTGGTTTCGCACCCCCTCCAAAATGTTAAGGCGATGCTGTAGAAGGTGAAATCTAAGCCAGGATGTTCATGTACTACTTATTCAGTAGTGAGGAGGCGGCACCAAATGAATTCGCCAGTGCCCTTTGGCAAGGAATTCATCATATTCCTTGGAGAGGATTTACGACGGTTGGTACCCTGGTTGCTTACAAGTATACATATGATTTCTTAGTAAACCATCACACCAAACCAAGCCAAACCATTCACTGTCTTGTATTCATGTTCATTCATCAACTTGTCTTGGTCATGGGCAAGATTATGACAAGCGGTTGGAAGGGGTGGAAGCGGGGGTAGGGGGAGGGGGAGGTGAACTTCCCATGCATACAATTTCTGAAACATTACAGAGTATAGAAGACGTAGTTATCAATTACACTAAACACTTATTATTCTTTGACATTTCTACATTAATAAATGTGTCCCCATAGACATATCATCCACTCAATATAATAATAATAATAATATTTAGCTTTTATTTAGCGCTTAATACAAATAACGCTAAGCGCTTTACAAATTCACTATTACCCCGGTCATTGAATACAATGCTTGCCCGCACACAATGTGTGCACAATATAATTAGTTACAGGCCCAGACCTTTGGGGAAAACTATCCACAATCAACACAATTTTTTGGCGGCTCAAAATTCATCTTAAACACAATACACAACACAACGAAATTGATATGAACTTAGAGACAATTTAATTATTCACGACATGACACATAGTCCATTATAGTGATTTGACTTATGTTCGAAACCAGGTTCAAACACACCAAAAACGTCCTCAATACAATAATACGCATACAGATAATACAGATATGGGTTTTAATTAAGTCAACCACTGGGAGTTGCTATAACTTGTCACTGGAAAGAGATCCGCAAAACATTGAACACGGTGAATTCCTGGAAAGTTTATTGATAAACAGACCTCCGATTTCTATATTTGGAAATGTATTTCGATAGAATTTTTTTCTCCAAATATAATCACATAATTGTCACATCACATGTTGAATTATTTCAATTCCATTTAACCTCGTATCATAATTTTTTTATATGACATCAAACCCATGCTGTTTCAAGATGTGTTGTTAAAAAGACGTTATTTTTTGTCAAAAGGGTCGCTCTTCATGTAAGGGGTGTCCGCTACAAACTAAACAAAAAAGATCCCTGAAATATTGTATATTGTGATGAATGCTTTTGAATAAACGAGGTGTGGTTAGTTTGTGAAGTAGTGTCAACCAACTCAAAAGCTTAGCAAGATATTTTGCTTGGGCTATACAGAGCATCTAAGGTTACATGGTTGAGAGCAACAATATCATTACGTATTGAGGGATCTGGTTTTCGGATGTACTGCGGGTATCGCCGAAAGCTTTTATTTCGAGAAGGGAATGGCAAAGTGGAATTATTTGTTTGAAAGATTCTTGGAAAAAACAGGTTGACATTAAATCTTCTTTATTAAACGAGTGTATCACATTTAGACAACATCGCTATCTTTTAAAAAGAGTATGTTATTTTTTATTATATTTGTTCATTGTTACGAAATGTAACGCGTATTAAACTGTTAATAAAAAGGGGTGCTCTCAATGTTAACAGTTATGAAAAGCCAGTCGTGTTGTGAGGACTGTGCATATTTACATAACGGAGTACAGTGGTATGGCGGTGAAGGTTATACAAAAGGCCCTGGGTTCGATCCCCGCTCGGTGCGCACTCAATAATGACCCTCTCGACACATATGTATTGAATGGGTATATGGCATTTTAGGGGGCAATGATATCTACAGGACCATAATGACGATCAGACATAATGTTGATGAAGATTAAGGTTAATGCTAAATATATTACTCATTGCGGATATAGTATCGAAAATAATATCGCTAGTGATATTCGTTTGTCTCGCAATGTGGTCAATAAGGAATCTAAAAGTTCACGACGTTTCGTGCGCATCTGTAACACTTCGTCTGGTGATAATAACTACTATAAGCAAGGGTCTTTTATACTCTACGGGAGGACCGGCGGAGCGGTCCATAATTCGATCGATAATTGGAACAATAACGCACAATGCCTATTGGTCGACGCACACGGTGATCGACCAATCACCAGGCCTTTGGATTCGGCCGCTGGTTCGGCTAATGCACCAGGCCTATTGGCCGACGCATACGGTACTCAACCAATCAACGGGCCGCTGGCTCGGACCGTCTGCTAAATGGAATCGACCGGTGTTGGCTGGCAGGACGGCGAGTGTCATGGCGGCGTATCGTCCGCATCCAAAATTCGGGGATATCGATCCCGTTGTCTCTGTTGAAATTATTAGGATTGAGACGAATATCACTAGCGATATTATTTTCGATAATATTAAGGTTGATATTAATGTGGGTTATTTATTGTTGTTGTTCTCTCAATATTGTTATTATTATTAGTAGTAGTAGTAGAAGTATCATTATAGGTATCATTATTATTGTTATTTTTATTACCATTATTCTGATTAAAGTGACTCGGTAACATTGTTGAAGGTTGATGAAAAAATTGCTTAATTTTTGTTTCAGATGTTACTTATTATATTTCTTTTACTGTACTAACCCTCTGACATGCGAAAAATCCTGAACAAATTCTCAAACCACGAAGATATAATAATAATAATAGCTCGTTCTTATATAGCGCTTTTCAGGATCGGAGACCCTCTCAAAGCGCTTTACAGATAAGTATATTATTACCCCGGTCATTGTATGGTTTTCTTTAAAGGCGTCACTGTGTAACACTCTCTAACAGTGATTAACAGTAAATTTTCCCGACCATTTTTGAATTTTCTGAACCGTTTTTCAATGAAAAAAAGACATTAAACAGGCTATAAAAAAATGTGTCAACACTTAAATGTCTGAAATGGTATGTACAGCCAATTTATTGCTTTGTGATGATTTGAAGTCACCTAAAATGTAATTAAATTGTAATAATATAGTTGGGAGAAGTAAGGAATTGATCAGATCAATTTTTTCCAATTTGTATCATTAATAATGGTCCGTTTTCATTCAAATTTTCAGATTATCTTTTAAGGGAACCAAAACTTTCATACGAAGTTACTTTTATTGTAAAGTTTAAAAGATTTGAATAAAATCAGTGAAAATTTAAACAAAATCGGGCAAGGAATAAGGAAGTTAGAGCTTTTTGAAATGACTAGTAACTAGAGGGCGGTATTCAATTTGATGACATCATCTGTGGACAACTCTCCATGCCTATTTATTTGTGTTCTTGATCCGACTTCATAACATGTGAAGTAGAACATCAGTTTGCATTATATATCTTGCTTTCAGGGGAGTAGATTATCTCAATCACAAGAAAGAAGGAAAAACATGAAATTTGATGTACAAAAGGCATGGAGAGTTGTCCACAGATGATGTCATCAAATTGAATACCGCCCTCTAGTGACTAGTCATTTCAAAATGCTCTAACTTCCTTATTCCTTGCCGGATTTTGTTCATATTTTCACTGATATTTTTCAAATATCTTAAACTTTACAATAAAAGTAACATAGTATGAAGGTTTTGGTTCCCTTTAATTGTACATCTAGCATTGTAGTCACTACCTCAGCACCACTTTCTCCTATCTGAACAATGTTACCAAGTCCCTTTAATATAATTATGTTAATTTTGTCATTGCTATTATAGCTATTGTTATACATTTTTGTGTTATCAGTTTTTAATGTTATTACGTTTACGTTTATTACTAAAATGTAATTACATTGTAATAATATAGTTGGGAGAATTAAGAAATCGATCAGATAAGTTTGGTCCGTCTTTACTCAAATTTTCAGATTATCTTTAATTGTACATCTAGCATTAAAGTCACTAACTTAGCACCACTTTCTCTCATCTGAACAATGTTAATAAGTCACTTTAATATCATTATGTTAATGTTGTCATTGTTATTATAGCTATTATCATTATACATTTTTGTGTTGTTTTAAAATAATTACTTTTACCTCGTCACCATTTCATTAGAGTAGCGTATTTATTTCTCAATACGTTGAATTAAAATTTAGGTGGAAAGTGTTCGGTGGAGGTACCCAGACGCACATTGTTTTAGCATTGCTGCAATCAGCGTTCGGCATTTATAGGCTGGAAAGTCACATGCCTTTTTTTAAATCCCGATTTCTTCAAAGAATTAATTTAAAACAACATTTAAAAGCTTGGTTAAAAATAAAACTAGGGCAGCTCTTTGATCATCCATTTGATAGTAAAGTCTGCAGAAAATAAATTAGAAATAGCATATCATCATTGTACAACTGAAATCGAGATAGAATTAAGGTTTGCGATCAAATCTGGTAGGAGGATGTACATTTTCCTACTAAGGACACGGTTTGCAAGAAAATAACTCTTGAAACGTTATGCTACACAAAAATACAATAACCATGCTTTATGCAAACATATGAAAGAGAGAGAGAAAACAAAAATCAACTATCAGATAAATTGCTTGACTGGTTGCTTTTATTCATATTCCTTGCAGATTAACAAAGCACAATACATTTCACATAACATTTCTTTATTAAGCAATATGGAAGTATAAATCCTAAGTCACAGTAATTACTGACAAGAAAGACTGTTCTGTAAAACATTAAATGAAACAAAACTGAGCCTACTCTTAAAAAGCTAGGCATTGTGCACGTAGGTTCAACTACTAACTTTATATATTTTTTAAACAGAATACACACACACTAGACTAAGACAACAAAAAATAGACAAAATTCACCTAAGTCTCTAAGCGCTCTAACTAACAAAATACAATGGAAAACAATTACATATTAAACTAAACGAAAAATTCCAAATAAACCTACAAATTACAATACATACGAAGTATACATCAATGTCAACAGAGTAACTTAATCATCAAAAGCAAATTTGGAATAAATGTGTCATGAGACAATTGTTTAAATATGTGACAGTCTGACAGTTTTTGACAGCGTTATAGATATATTTACCACAATTTAGACCAAATAATAACAATATCAGTGCAGGGACTTTTATGCTCAACTCTGTGCAGACACGAGTCCGGTGAATTAAATGTGGCATGCAGATAGATGTTTTAATAAAATCTTGAAGTGTTAGGTTACACAATAATACAATAACCATGCTTTATGTAAACCTATGAAAGAGAGAGAGAATATAAAATTTCCTATCAGATAAATTGCTTGACTGGTTGCTTTTATTCATATATCTTGCAAAATTAACAAAGCACAATACATTTTACATAAAATTTCTTTATTAAGCAATATGGAAGTATAAATCTTAGGTCACAGTAATTACTGACAGGAAAGACTGTTCTGTAAAACATTAAATGGAAAAAAGTGATCCCACTCTTAAAAAACTACGCAGTTTGCATATAGGTTCAACTACTGACAGTATACTAAAACAGATTACACAAACACTAGACTGAGACAAAACAAAAATAGACAAAATCCACCTAATTTCTAAGCGCTCTATTTAACAAATACAATGGTAAACAATTACATATTAAACTAAACAAACAATTACATATTAAACTAAACAAACAATTCCAAATAAACCTACAAATTACAATACATACGAAATATACATCAATGTGAACAGAGTAACTTAATCATCAAAGAAATTTCGAATAAATTTGTCTTCAGACAAGTTTTTAATTATTTGACAGCCTGACAGTTTTTGACAGCGTTATAGATATATTAACCCCAATCTAGACCAAATAATAAAAATATAGGTGCAAGGACCTTTAAGCTCAACTTTGTGCAGACACGAGTCCGGCGAAATGGCTAGCTAACTATGCACCTTATTAACACATGAATTAAATCTGGCATGCAGATAGATGTTATAATACTGAAGTATTTATATAGGATAAGGAGCCACTTGGAGCTTGATCATGGGGGACCCGTTGTGCCCATTACAAAATGGCCTTCACCGGGAAGAAAACTTTCCTAGTTCATCAAATCGCGTATAGTTTTGACATTTCTGGATCTCTAAATTCGGACAAATGCTTAATTCGGACATTCCTTTTAAAATAAAGGGCCATTGTATATTTCTTAATTTAAAGAAAGAAGACAAAACTTGACAAATATGGTTAACATACTTCCAGTTATGATCAGACAAAAAAACATGTCTTTGAAATCAATATAATGTGTCACGCAGGTATCTGATATGGCAAATAAAGGTCCAAAAGGCCGCAATTTTTTTTTCTGATCATTGTTTTAACTTTTTGAATGGTAGACCACAACTTTGGAATCAACTTTATATGAAAAGCTCAAGTTGTGATGGCCCGTACAATGGCCCCCAGAATGACAATTCTTGTTTAGTTTTGTCTATTCCATTCACCAATCATCAAGATTGTCAGCAAAATCTAAATGTTCTCGGCTTAGAAGATAGGAAAGTTTTATATAAATGTACATAACAGAATTCTTTTTTTTAAGAAGGTCGTCACATTCAAAATGGCCGTCGGTGTGATTTTAGCTGTGACTATAATATTTACATTGACAAGTTTACACTGATTATTGATGCTTATAATTATCTTGGTATAGAGAAAGAATTTGGTAAGCTGTAAAGTTTAAGCTACAAAATACGTCAGTGTAGAATTCAACACCATTCATAATTGATTGTGAATTGATGAACGAAATACCTGAATATCATGATGAAGCATATACAAATCTTCTTTAGCAATGTTTTCATTCCAAAGTATCCAATAATCAGATACAAAACAAATAAATATCTTAATACCTCATTTTCTTCCTTTTCATCTCTGCGGCTATACTGAAAACATGTACTGAAGGTACAACCTAAACATCGTAAGAGTTTAAGATGCCTATGATAAAACTATAACGAGAGAAATTATGTTGCATATTTATTCAGCGTGTGAACTCTTCCCTACCATCGTTGATGTTTGATTGCGAAATCGAAAACAATATTCGATGCAAGAGCCATTTTAACACTTTTGCAGGATTTTTTAAATTAATGGCAATAACAAATGAGTATGTCCTTTACAATCAATTTAAAATTGTTTTCAAGCAATAATGAAATTAAAATCAAATGTCAATACATCCTATTGGCACAAAAATATATGTTGGGCTTTGTGGGGCTATTTTGGTCTCTACGGGAATCTACGTCACATCTTTTGTTGACTTTAAAGATTTAAAGTTTGAGGTGACAAAATATGAACACATTTAACTCGTAGCCAGCAATTCAGTGATTTAATCATATTTGTATATACGGAATATTTATTCAAAATGGGCACCCGAAGAAAATTGTCCAAATGGTTAGACCTGAACATTTTACACAATACAAATCTATAATATTTTTTCATATAATTGGATATAAAGAAAACAATATCTTGCGGGACCATATTCATATCAAATGAAGAAATAGGCACAACAAACCCAATGGCCAGAATTATTGAGCATAAACAAGTCTATCTCCATGCCAAATTGTATACTTCTATAACACACACACAAAAAAAAAAACATAACTTCTACCATATCCAGCACCATTCTGTTGGACTATTCATGCTTTGGGGAGTATTTCGGAAGAAAATGTATCTTCTTCGAGATCCCTTGCTTGACGACCACAACACATTGACCCTGATTTTTCTTGGTGGCCATCTTCCCAACTTTTCCTGTTACCTGAAGAAAAAGATATATAATCGGTGATTTATAAAAGCGGATGATAAGTGCATGTGTATCATATTCTAGAATATACAAAACGTTTCAAATTGTATGAACTTTTAACAAATTGTATAAAAGTATAATAATAAGATGAACAATAATCAATTTCAAACCTTAACATAATTCAGACAGAAGTAATGGTGATTTTCTGCTATAATCCAAATAGCAGATTAATGGACCAGCCCTGTCGACAGGGCTCGCGTACGAACTTGTGCCACCTTTTGTTACGGCAGTACGAAAAATGGAATATTCCATTACACATATGTTTCAAGTTTTAAATCTTCTGACTAGATTCCCTGAATATTTTTGCAGATAAGAGGATGGATGATTATTGGAAAGATTTTTAGTAAAATCATTGCTAAATAATGTTTTCTTCAATGACATGTCATGTGCCCCTTTCGCTATAGCACACGGTGACACACGTATACGCCCCTCTGCTGGCAGGGCTGGGCAAATACTAGTTGGCTTCTAACGGAAAGTCAACGTTGGTCCTGACTGATATTCCCAAAGTGTTAAAGATACTAGAGTGGTGAAGTATAACGTCATGAATTATATATATTTATAATTTCTCTATTTTTTCTTCATTTTCCGAAGAGCATCACAAATAATGTCCCGAATGTCGAAACCAATTATATTAAGTATTGGCTGAGATATGACCATCTGAATAAATATATGTCCTATGGAAACTCAGTGTTATAGTGCTCTGGGCCCGTATGGCTAAGACAAAACTAAAAATCGTATTCTATAACAGCATTGGGGGGCTAAGATATTTGCCTTAAGAGTAAGAACAATTCTTAGATTTTATCTAAGAAAAAGGGCTTAAATAGCATGTCGTATTTTAATAAAATCGAGATTCTATAAGATAAGTAAGAAATCTACCCTATATTTAAGCATACTACGAGGATGCTTAAATAGGGCTTTGGCACCAGCAGTTCAGTGCTGCTGCAAGCAATCGCTTCGGGTTTCGATCAAATGGTGTTAAATAAACAATGAATGCAGCGCGAGCGCAGGTTATCAGTTGACCTATATATCAACGTAAGCTTCGCGTATGTATACAGCGTCGACGGCGCAGCGCGCAGGAGCGCCATATAGGTACGTGTATAAATATATGGGTAAAAGAGCGTACAGCATATAATAGGCCACCTATAACACTAAATTATGATATGGATGTCGTATATAAAGAAATCGTCTCTTACTTAGCCTGAGTCTTAGGTCTAGTCTTTGGCACTAAAATATGAAAACAGGGAATAATGTGTAATCGGCGTAATATTAGGTGAGACAAAATTTGTTATATTATGAGTCTGATAAAGGTTACATTTAGCCATTTGATTAATTTTAGGCTAGCAATAGGGTCTAGAGCTAGACGATGTAAAACAAAGCCAAGGGTAGCTCGAAATGCTAGCGCATTCGAGACTCTTCGAAGATGTTTGACAGAAAAGTATAAAAGCCTACAGTGGATGTTAGATCTAGCCTCAGGGGGTCTTGGACTAGACTGCCCTACTATGAATGTTTTAGTGTCAGTTGGTCAAGCCCGGAACAATTATGTGAGCATCGTTCCTCACACTCTATCTCCCATACATTTCAGTGTATACTTTTCGTGCGGGGCGATTTTTATTTTAACACGCAAATTACATGGGCAAATTGAGCTGCAAATTGAGCTGCAATCGATCGAGTCGACCACTTTGTCTTTCCAACATGACGTCGTCGGGTCTAAGAATTTGTCTTATATGTCGTCTTAGCTAAGAAAAACTTGCTTTACGTGTTTAGAATACGGCTGAGGCAACTTTCTTAACCAAGACAAATTCTTAGGACATTTTCTTAGACTTAAAATAAATGTATTAGAAGTTTATAGAATACGGGCCCTGGTTCATAACATTAGGAACCATCACTATAACATTGAGTTCCCATAGGACATATATTTATTTAGATGGTCATATCTCAGCCAATACTTAATATATTCAATTGGTTTTTGACATTCGGACATTATTTTTTGTGCTCTTTTGGAAACTGAAGAAAAAATAGAGAAATTCTAAAAATAGATTTGTATGATGTCACAGCTATGTCCCTTTTGCAGCCAACATCAAAATCTGTATAACTCTCTGCAGGAATTATGAATATGCCTGCAATGGGACTGTCGTGGTCGAGTGGTTTAAGGCGATTGGGTCTCGAGGGTTCGAATCCCGACACGGCACTAATATCATTTGGTAAGATATTAACCTGCACTTGCTACTCTCCACCCAGGTGTTAAATGGGTACCCAGTACGATGCGACCGTCCATTGTTGGTCAAACAGTTTTCGAGCGTCAAGTAACGCCTGGCTTGAATGCTCCCCAGAAGTGGAGATTGTGCACACAGTGTTGTGCGGGCAAGCACTGAATCCAATGACCGGGGTTATAGTATATATTTAAAGCGTTAAGAGACATTGTATTAAGCGCTTTTTAAAGCTAAATATTATTATTTATTATTATGTATGTCCTATTTGTGAAATTTTAAACGTTAACAAGTGTCCTAGTATTCAATTATGCAACGAAACCCGTTTACCTTCTAGTCTTGTCTTTTAGACACTATTGAGTGACTGACTTATATATTTTTGTGTGGAAATAATGATACAATGAGCTGTAAAAGGTACATGAGCATTTGTCTACATCAATAACCCACTATTTGTAATGGCCCAAATTAAATTTATTGAATCTGTGTGCAGCACAAAACGTACGACCATTCGGTAAAAGGGTCTGAAAATCAGACTATTACCTAGGTGATTGCAACTACTTAAGTCGATTTCCCAACTGATGGTCGTTATTTTCCCACTAAAAAAACATTTCCAAGCCCTTTCGTTTTGTAGGAAGTTCTAAATTAGTATTGTCTTTCAAATGCCGTTGGAATTTAACCTTTTCATTTGTTTTGGCCTGCAAATGGGACATAGTACCTTAAAGAGGTTAAACTGCATGTGGTCGTTGTTCGTGAGGGCGGTTTCATGCCCGTGTCGTGTGTTTGGTTTTGTGTTTGATTTAGTCTTTTGCCCTTACACTCCAAAACCTGACCGTACTTACCTGCTCTAGCATGGTACACAAGTCACTGCATGTGCATTCTCAAGGAGTTCCTCACATAGCATCTGAATGAACCATGAACCATCGTCTTCGTCTCTGTAGGCAACGTTTCCTGCGATAATCAGAAGATTTTTTAGCTGTTTATGATATCGTGCTTTTTGGTATGAGGCGCATTTTAAAGGTAATGCAAAGTTTTGGGAAATTTGGGAAATTGGATTGATAGTTATTCTTAAAATGTTGATATATTTGGAGGCCCCTGTAGATGTATTATAAACACTAGAAAATTTAGCCCCCAAAACACTTCTGCTTTCGAGAAATTGAATAATACAAATGTACGGGTGCTCCCGGTAAATTTCAAATATTTCAAATAGCGCCTTAGGCCATTCCATGATAGCTGCGAAAATGAAAATCTCAGAATATGCAGTTCTGATATATAATTTCCAAACGGGAATAGCAAATCGGTCGATCGTATTAAAAACAAATTGTTTTGAAGCTAAAACAATATCAGTATTGAGAGGGCGCTATACAACATAAAGAAGTTTATTATTTACAATTTCATCATTTTACACTCGATTTCAACCTCGACAATGATCACTGAATGTTGTAAAATCGCGTATGCTTCTAATATGTTCATTTGAACTAAATTCATGAACCCCATACCAAAACTTTGTAGTACCTTTAAGAAACCCCTTATTTTTTCTGCAGATATCTGCATAGCCAAAGCGTAAAGGAATCACATGGCTGACCTAAATATAAACGTTGTGCTAGGCGCCGGGAAGTGGGGGGGGGGGGGGGGGGGGGCAGGGGGGCAGTTGCCCCCCCCAATTTTTAAAAAAGTTGGGGGGGGGGGGAGCAAAAACGCATTTTTGCCCCCCCCCCAAAACGCCCCCGCCCCCCTCAAAAAAAAAAAAAGCAGTAAAGGAGTAAACCTGGTTTGTATTTTTAACCCCAAAAGAACATAACAATAATCAAAACCTGAATTAAATCACATATACAATTCCATTCAAAGAAAAGGGAAAGTTCACAGGAATTACATTTCATGTAATGAAACATGCCACCAATACGGTATTTATCAATGGAGGTCTTTATAATAGCGATACGCGCATATCGTGGACATATTGTGCGAGAATGGGAAAGCGTGTCTGTTTTTTTGTTATAGGGGTGAGAAGACATGAGCCCCTGAACGCTGGCGAACTGATGGGGGTGTATTTCTTATTCGATACCAGTGATTTACAAATGTTGCTGTTATGACATGATTTTCCGG
>JAVYIG010008804.1:0-85151 GCA_035222895.1 Strongylocentrotus droebachiensis | reverse complement strand
CAGGGCACTTTTGAACGGGTAGCATCGAGCATCCCCCTCCCCCCCCCCCCCCTCGCCAACAACAACCGGCTTTCGAAAGGATGTATGGACATGAATCCCGTGCATACGTCACAGCACGTCTAACTATAAATCATAACTCTTACCTTACCGTATACCCGGACCCTAAACGTATAATGGCTTGTGACGTAGGGACGGGATCTACGCCCATAAAGTGCTACCCCTCTCGAAATGCCGATCAGGCGCGCAAGTGTAAATGATTTCTTTATAACCGACATTGAAAAAATAAAAATAAAAAAAAAAAAATAAATAAAAGGTATGTTCATGTCAAGTCCATAACAGAAAGGTTGTTTTATGCCGATTATACCCTTGTCCATATAACGACCTTATGGAGGAAGAAGTACATAATTTCATCCATGCCCCCAATTTATTTAGCAGGGACTTGTACAATTAAGCTAGAGTTTTCAAGAATTAACACAAATTAAGATTGTATTTCTGTCTCAATTTTTGGCTATCAGATGCTCTGTCGACTGTGCCTTTTCCATAGTTTTATTTCTTTACGTAACCATAGGCCTATTCAAAAAGTTTGCGTTGATGGCTAGCTAGGCCACACTTATAACTTCCCGTCTTCTCTTTGGTTTGACGTTAGGCATGATGAAACGCTAATATTGTGAAACTACTCGATAGTACGGTATGTAATGGCGCGGCTTTCGCTCGATCGATCTTTATCCAAAGTCAGTCCAAAGTCAGGGTGCTAAATTCACTCCGCTGCAGTCACAAAACCAGCTAGCGCTGGGCGATTTCAGAGCGGCCTTACAGTCCGCTACCAGCCCGAGGAGAAGCTCACTGTGCGGTATTCTGTGCGAGAGGGAGCTATGTCGCCGCTACGAGTTCATGACGATTCCTTGGTATCGTCATCAGCGTTCAATTTTAAATCATAGATATCTTGATAAAATACACTACCGATTGGCTTATAAACTTCAGGCAGTTCCTGTTTGACCCAAAGGTTTGAAATTATGATAACAACATTCGCTGGAACACTGTTTTTTTTTTAAATCATGCACGAAGTTAACCAATGCCTTTAATGTTGCGTTCCTTGGTGAAACCCTCTAAAGCCTCGTTCAGTATAATACGCTTCACATTTCTGTACCTTACTATAACATATGAAATACAGGAAACATATTTACAACATTTATCAAGCCATATTATAGAATACAACCAAACACACTCAAAATGAGTCAATTGTTAAATTAAAAAGTCAGCAACAGTTATCAAATTAGTAAAGTTTACAAGAGCATTTATGAAATACCACTAAGCATGACATTCCTCAATGTGGAGTTATAATATAAATCCCCACCTATCTTAATCATGTCATGTTACATTATTTAGTAGTCAGTAGATTTTATTGTACATATTTATGTATATATTTTTTCAGTTGTTTATAGTTAGTTTAGTTGCAAGCATTTAAATGTATGCATTATTCTTTTCTGACGATTTGTTCTTTTAGGACATACTCATAAGCTACTCATGAGGGACCTTAATCCACAAGCCTGGCTTTCACCAAGGTCACCTCATCTTTCTATTGTAACGCCATATTCTGTTAACTTGTTATATTCATGTCATATTTGTAATGTGTGTTATGAAAGAAAGATAAATAAAACTTAACTTGAACTTGAACAAGTCTTACCTTTGTTTAACCGTTTAGTCCTGTTCTTGATTCATTTTCTTGTATATATTTACTACTTCATTATAATTTCATAGGGTTTGTAGAATCCACTAAGAGCGTATTTGATTTCTTATTTTACCGGCATTATTTTACAAATAATACACATCAGTGAGGGCATTAGTAAGATTACCCATGCAAGGTACCTTTGTAACAGTCTAACACGCCTGAGGCGGTAGCCGAGGGTGTGTGGACTGTTTTGAAGGTACCGAGTGTGGGTAATTACTAATGCCCGAACAAAATGATGTGTATTATTTGTTTTTATATTATGTTTTATTTGTTTTACAAAATGATGTGTTATAACATGATTTTACTAATGACCGGTCATTAGAATAGGATAATGACCGGTCATTATCCAAATTACACGTTAGGCAAAATAAATGCCTGGTCACGTGTACGCTTTCGATCAATCTGATTAGGATCCACGTCATCATCTTATAAACACACATATTCAGCATTGCACATTACAAAACATGTTAGTTGAAACAGCAACTGATAAACAAAAAAACATTATTAGTAAAGCTTGATATCCTCTTAGTTCGTCTACACGAACCATTCAAATAAATTTATCTCGTAATGATAATACATGTGCTCGAAAGTAATCGAAGTAAATTATCAACATGGACATTGGAAGATCTAACAAGGAATATAAAATTTATTATATAATTTAAAAATTGTTGTTTGTTGTCAATGTTGATTAACGATTTTGTATGAATGATTGTCATGGCTGATTATATTTCATTTTTTTGTGGTCAATGCTGATTTCATATTTGTATGCACGCTATCATTGTAAAATCATCGCAATTTAGCTTTGCCGCAATGATGTTTGTTACATACATATTGCTATTTATATAGCGCCTTTACATAAACATGCTCAAAGCGCTTTACGTTAGTAAATAAAACAGAATAACTAATATTATTATGTTGTTGTTGTTGTTGATTTTTTAAAATCAATTAACAATTATCTATCTATCTATCTATCTATCTTTCGGTTCTTTGGAAATGTAAAACAAAATTGACGAATTTCAAACAGTTTATGGCAGTCCATCAATTCTTCTTCTGGCCCGATGTTGCTAAATCACAACACGAATCAAAGATATCACGTATTATTTATGCACCACGGTGTGATACTGGATCTATTCATTTAAGACAGAACAAAATGAATATCATCTCGTATCTTAAAGCATGGTTTCATGACATTCCTTGCCATGTGATGCTATGATCAAGAAAGCTATGAATGAGTCATGAGCTATGCGTCCGTGATAAATTAGCGACAAGTGCATTCAAGTTCATAATCTTATCAGACAAAAATTTGAAGGGGTGGGGGCGGATTGATCGTCTGTAATACGGGAAAGTATGTCAATAGATGAGATGGCTGCAATTGCACGTTACCTTAGCAGCAGCACTGTGGGGGTATTGGGGGAAATACTGGTTTGAGGTCGCGGCGCCATTTTTATAACCTCGTTCTTGTTGTGGAGAGCCGATGTGTCGGGGCTCTGGCGATGGGATCCTGTGTCGTCTTGGGAGTGAGACGAAATAAATAGATGAAGTGAGAGTAATGGGTGGTGACTTTCATCTGATCAATAAATCAGACGAGGTGGTAGAATGTGACAATCCCAGGCTTCTCGGGCGTATATAATATGCTAGCAGTGAAACGTCAAGGCGATGCTGATTTCTCTAGAGGTCCTAACTATGATGAAAGTTGCATTAGATGTATGGAAAACATTAATACATACGACCGAGATGAGTAAGTGTGAGGGGATGATGAGGCTATCAATCTTGCATAGACTTCTCTTGCATAATTCCTCATTGGGACGACAGTTGATAATCACCCCAGGTGAATTACGAACGCACAAGAACCCATGAACTTTATCTATTATCTGGACAGTTCTCATCGTCTGAACTCGGTGGAGCTATGTTCTGAATTGGAAATTGCGACTATTTCCCTCTTTTTATGCTTGCCATAAGTTACTTTAATTAATCATTTATTTAATCATCACCTGACTGGCTACCTATGAACACATTCCAACAAATGTGGCATTTCTAAAGATGCCAACTTTTTGAGCCTCAGGTCCTTGGAAACCGATCATCAGTTGGTTTTCTGCATGTACTTACATGTACATTGCTTATGCTATAGAATGTTCATGCTGTTGTGCATGTTAATATGACTCCACCAATCTAGTATCGATGATGGTATGTCAGCATTCTTATAGCACAATCGCTACATTCACTTTCTTTGTAAGAAATTATCCTCAATAATTTTTTTTGATTTGTTTCCTCAATGCCCCTACTGGAAATTCCAAGAGAAGCTTATCTGTAATGTGCAATTTCTAATACAAATATATCTACAAGATAACAAGTTGAATTGCAGAATTTGTCACATATTATAATTACCGAATCAACGGATGAATCAAACTGATTATATCAGCACTCAAATCAAGATTTCTCCATACGTACTTGTTGAGTTTTTTTTTTTTTTTTTTTTTAGCAGATGTTTCTGCATTTATTGATAAATCAAATACAAAACATTCAAATAACAATAATAGTATATAATATAATTGATTTACATCAAGAGTGACAACTTAATACACACAAAATAAAATATTTAAAAAAAAAGTACATAATTGAAAGCTTGAAAGTATGGAGGTAAGTAAAAATAATCAAGATAAATGCAGAGGCCAACTATCATAAGCTAAGAAGCTTGAGGCGATAGCAGCCGGGAAGGGGGGGGGGGTACATGGCGCTGTTTTTAGGAGAATGTAGGGGAATAGAGAGTCACATATAAAGATTTTGTTCAGGAAATATCTGAATAAAAAGTGGAAAGAAATTAAGAAAAAAGAAAAAAGAAGAAAAATGTGCAAGTGTGTGCAAGTGGGTGTGTGCAGGTGAAGTAAGTGTTCGATTCGCAGGTGAAGTAAGTGTTCGAGTTACAGTGTATATGTTCTTACATTGCCGTATTTGGAAAGAAGTAAACATCATAGTTTCCATAATTTTCGAACCTTTGATTTTAACCCCAACAGCAGTCATGTTGGATGGTGGGGATCATCAATACGTCATGTAATGCAACTTTATAATAAGCTTACCAAGGCAATGAACTCCTCTCCTTTTCTTATCACATACACGTGGAACAAATTGGTTCCTGACGGTTAAAATATTTATCAACAAAACCTGATTGCTAAAAGTAGGAGATAGTTTTTCGGTCATAGATGGCGTCTTTTTAATAAGAACTCGGTGATGGATTTAGTGCTGCAATTCAGCATTCGATATAAAATTCTTGTTCATGTAGTTGGAAGCTATTCCGATCTGTATCTTGTGAAAAAAACTCCTCGCGTCATCAATACTTGTGTCATGTTTATCTCAATAAGCCCCTTCGGAGATACCCCACCCCTCCCCCCCCCCCTCCCCCCCCCCAAAAAAAAAATATCCACATATCCACACGGAGAATTTGAAATTTGCGCATTTTAGAATAATTACCGGCATGCCTCGGGCAATAGCACAATTCTAACCTTCCCTTGAGCGTATAAAAACAACTATTTCTCTCAAAGCAGTCATTAATACTATACTAATGTACATTGTATGCAATGTGAATTATGCATAGGAGCTGATCAAATAGTTTTAACCGGGGACCCGTTTCTCGAAAACGTCATAATAAGCAAGGGGCCTGTCCCGGAATAGACATCCCATTCTATCCATAAAATTTGACTCCTTACGATTACGTAGACCATTAAACTCTTTCACAAAAATGTTGTCAGTCTGCCCCAGCAGTCTGGTTTAGCTCCCATCAGAGCCCCCCCAAACAGACCCCAAAGTCGGGTCGATTTTATCCTATCTATAGCCCATGCACAACACTTTGCCAGTAGGAAGGTGATGAGTGACTGGACTTACAAATTACACAACCCTATCAAAATTACAAAAACAAAATCAGTCGGGATGGGGTGTCTGACAGCCCCTATAAAAATTGGGGTAAAATTTTTCCCTCAAGTCCCTTATCAAACTTTGTCAGAAAGAAGAACTATGACTGTACATTACAAAGTATAAACACTGATAAAATTGTCCATCGGGAAGGGGGTATAGCACTATACCCTGAAAACAATCAAACCGGGCTGCTCAAACATGGTATGGATTATAAAGAAAAATTAACCCTTCCATTCTGACATTATGTACATTCAGTTCAAGTTTATATAGGCTAGTGCAATTGTGTGCATTATAATCTTTTGGAGGTGTAATTTGGTGTTAAATTATCATCTTATTAGTAAGTTATTAAATTGATTTTTCAAAAAAAGAAGATATAGACAGGAAAGTGTAAGCGCTCCGCATCTGTTTACATGATTTAACATAATGAGCTTTTCAAGTATCTGGGCTGTGAAAACGCCATGGATAATTTAACCCTTCGTATGTTAATTACACAAAGTATGATGTGCAGTACCTATATCCATAGCCAGGCGCGTACGCAGGGGGGGGGGGTTACCCCCCCCCTTCCTTTTTTTTTTAAATAAAAAATAATAAAAAAAAAAAAATGCTAATGGATGACCTAAATAAGGTGACCTTACCCCCCCCCCCCCCCCCCCCCCAACGGAGCGAAATGCTGATCGGTCAAAATGCCATTAAATAAGTCAAAATATACTACATTCTGTACATAGATAATCAGAAATACATGTACACACGGCAATTCTTTGCTTTATATGAACTTTACGTGACTTTCAAATTAGAAAAAAAAAATGGTTTTCGTAACCACTCTAATGTTTTTACGGTTATACTATCATAGGGCAATCTACAAAATTATAGAAATCATGTACGGCGTTTAAACAAATTAATAAATCGAGTAGTAGGTCTTAATATATCATGTTCATTGCGGAATTGTTGGAAGGATAACCATTTCTATTAATCTGGAATAAAAAGCTTCGGAATCTGGATTTGAATCAAGTAGACAGTTGAAAATGTTGGTACACAGACACTACTATTTCCTTTTCATATTAAATAGTTTTATTAGTATTCTTTCTTTCAAAATTTTTGAATTCATATACCTTTTCAGTACGAGCAACATTCTTGCTACCTTGTCGTAGCTTCAAATAGCCCAAATTAAATTGCAATCAAACTGAAAGCTAAAATTACCTATACATTTGACAATGCCCAAAAGCCTTGTAGTTGTGGACTAGCCCTCGCCCGAATGCGCCTATTATTGTTCAGTAACTTTGTATTGTCCGGTTTCTTTTACTGCCCAGTAGCTCAGATTGTGTTGTAATCCTACTGCAGGGGCGACGGGGCGTCTTCCAAGGTGAAGGGGGGGGGGGGGCGCACATATTAAACAGCAGCTTTGATATATTGTTTTGTTATCAAAGAACATTGTTACTGTTTAAGTTATTCAACATAATGTTCAAAGAGGAATACATGCCACTTCCGAATTATTTCATTTCATTTTGTTCTTTTAATTTTATTATTGTCATTATCATGTTCATCATTATTATCATTTCACTTTGTTTATAATTATTTTTATTTACTTATTTTTTCTTATTTGTTTGAGTGTGTGTGTGTGTGGGGGGGGGTTAGAATTGATACAGTTGAATATTATATGCAATTACCAAAAATGCTGTTTAGATGTCATATGGTGTTATGTAATCCGCAAATGTCTAGAAGCTTTAATTTCCAAAAGTAGAGTACCCAAAAATTAAAATGTTAGTATAGTTTGAGGTTATAATACCATAAAACTCATATAATCACACACAATTTGACAAGCACTGAACACATATGTGGCTACATGGGTACAATGTTGGTCCAAGCCTACCTAATTGATAAGTTATTTTTAGTTTTCTATTTACATTTCAATCATGAGAGCACTCCAAAAGCAATCATTCTTATGTCACATTTCTACTCTAATATTACTTAACAATTCAGTGAAAGTGAGCTGTCTCACAACAGTTACTTGTTCATTTGTTAATCATCATTTGACCGGTATTCAACAGTTTGAAATGACAAAATCACCATCCACAACAGATTGAGAATTTAGACAGAACTTTTTAATCTCTTCATATCAATTATACAATCAATCAATATATACATTCTAAATTTGGTGAAATATTTTTTTACAAATGCAATAAATATACAATATTAACACAGTATTTTCTCGAGCAATTAAATATCTAGGACATACTAAATGAGGAGACAGATTCAATGTCGCACACACAAAATACAAATTAATATAAAAATTGCCCATTCGTGAAAAATTTCATGAAGTACTCTCTTAATGAAACTAGAGGCAGGGAGCAAAATCAGTACTGCAATAATTTGACTTGAATTAGAATACAGAAAGCATTGCAACCTACTTGAAACACAGATACATTATATATCATGACCAAAGTAAGCAAACTGAATAATTAAAATAAGAAAAACATGTAAAATGACATCCGAAAAATGCCTCAAGGTGAAAATATCCGTAACCCAATTTTCCCAAAATGTTGGTAAAACTAAATAATTTCTTCATCAAGCTTCTTCATAGCATAGCAGAGGCATAAATACAAAATATGAGCTAAAACATGATGAACTTTTCCTTATATATATATCTCAGCTTGTATTTGAATTCTAAATATGAATGATAAGCTGAGAATTATTCTTTAAAAACAATGTATATGCATACTCATAATTTCAAACGAATCCTATCAAATTATTGTATTTTCTAATTTGAGTGCATTACATGTAAGATACAGTTTATGTGGGAGATTTATTACATATTTCCAAGATTTCCAACTAAAAAACTATAAGATGTCACCCAGATGGACAGACAGAAAAACCAACATTGAGCATTTGGCTAGAACCATCAACCAACATCAAGAAGATGACCACATGCTCCTTGCATGAACTGTGGCCTCTTAATAAGTAATAATAAATCTGGATTTATATAGTGCTTAATACGATATATTGTCTGTAAGTGCATTATAGAAATTATTACCTCACGCAGTCATTGGATTCATTCATGTACAGTGTGCACCATCTCCACTCCCTGGGGGAGTATTTATACCATATGGTCACCATGTACCAATTCAGTGTGATTCAAAGTGAAAATTGTCACTAATTCACAATTGTGTATCTCCAACTTGCTGCGAGCTGTCGCAGGCCATTGAGGCTCGGAGCTTCACTATACACATCTGGGCCCTGTATTACAAAGAGTTGATATCAATCGCAACGTATTTGTGATTGATATCAATCACAGCTATGTACATAAGAGATAGGACACTGCAAACTTGTGATTGATTTAGGGACTTGATATTGATTCGGATCAATATCAACTCTTTGTCAGACAGGGCCCTGGTCATATGATTTGTATTCCTCCACTTCCCAGGTAGTATTTATTCCTTGTCTGAACACCACAATATGAAATCATGCACAGCATTGCTGATTTCTGTACAAACACTTATTTATGCATTACTCTACCAGCTAAGAGATAGAAGGACGTAATGCTTGGGTAAAGGATAAGAGTTAAAGAGAAAGTAGAGTCCATGGAAAAGTGAAAAGTACTTTGTGAGCTTTTTCATTCTTTTTAGTATATCAAAGAAAAAAGTCACCTGAAAATGATGGCTCTTCTACATCCCTTCATATCAACAAATATGACAACTAACAGCTAAAGATTGTGGACCACTCTTTTTATGCCACATGTTTGTGTAGTCCCATATATACATTTGTATATTTATACAGTGTATGTGACTTTTAGCAAGACTAGGTCAATTTTCTATATCATTTTTGATGATTCAAACACCTTACAGTACTTATCTGCTACATGATCAACCCTTTCCAATTAATTCCACAGGTTTTTTTTACAATGCAATCGCATGACAAGACCTCAACTTGATCTTTATTGCCTAGTTATCTCTCAGCCAATAATTTCTCTCCTTGATATAGTGATACCTAATGACTAGGATAGGCCTGAGCTCTGTAACACTGAGATACATAAAAGTTAGCCATTGATTGCAATTTTGCAATTGACCCATAGTGCAGTCAGTTTCCAAGCATTGTGGCAGGGGCCCTAGACCCTGTTTCTTGAAATATGCTAATAAGTAACAACTGCTTGATTGATTGAAAGGTTACTTATCAAAAATCACATGGCACCTTAACAGCTGAATTACATGGAATGTATTGTACATGCACCATGTAAACTAATACAAGATAAAATACAATACAATTTGATATATACATTCGTAATACAAATGCTATATGCTGAGACCCAAACCACTGCAGTGCCTATCACAACTATGTTTCATATAACCAGGCACGTAGCCAGAGTTCGATGTTTGGGGGACACATGCTGCATATAACTGGGCCCAGGTTATCTATAGCCACTTGTAATATCCACAGCAACACAAAATCATCTACAGATTTCAACATGGTACCATACTGTGCATGCTGAGAAATGTCTTCCTTTCTATAAAATGAAACAAGTTCCTCCATAATATGTCTATTTCTGCTTCTTAACATTGATCTTGGTACTTTACCAAGCAAAAGAGATTTCACATTTAGAGTACTAACATGAAAGTCTCCTCAGCATAGGTAACAAATAGCTAAAAGAATAATTTAAAGACACTCAGTAGTTAGCTCTCATGGGGAATTCCACACCGTTTGGGTGTTTACCCAATATTAAAGAGGTGCTGTCAATCACCAGAATTAGCCTTCAGTTTTTGACCAGCAGGCCTTATGTAATGTACTGCGTTTTCCAGAAAATATTGTTTCTTTATGTATATGATTAATACATTCTATTTTGAAAACGCAGAAATAAAAACAAACAAACAAACAAGCTTAAGTAGTGATTTAACCAGGCAAAGTGTCAAAAAATGAGTTCGCTCACAGAATTTAAAAACTGGAAAGTTGATTTTGTGCTAGAGACATTAGCCCCCCCCCCCCCCCAGCAAAATTGCGCCCGTACGCCTATAATCCGTATTACTTTACCTGAAGGTGGGCAAAAAATATTCGTAAAAATTGAATAAAAAATGTTTTAAAAGGACAACGTATTTATAACACTATAAGATTACCTATTTTATATTTTTTGTTCTTTATACTTATTGAGCAGTAGTAAACTTTTAATCATTGTTATAATCAATAAGTTATCATTAACTACATCAAGAAAAAAATAATAATATGAACTTTTCCATAATTACGTTTAAATGTATTGGGTAGAGGATCTTTATTCATTTGTAGGGCGATCTACCAACAGAAATTTTCATTTTCGAAAAGTTATACAGTCATGGAAATACAATGAGACAATCTAAGTGAAGGCAGAACATTTTTCAAAATAGATGGAATTTCCATACCTACTGTGGTTTTCAATTACACTTTGTAGCACGTAATAAATATCAGAGAGCGAGAAAAAAAAGCATATTCAGTGATGATGCGTGATGTATCTACATAGAGAACTATGTATTGGAATTGTGTGGTCTCGGGTAGAGCAGACTTTAGTTGTAAGAGAGGAGAATATGCTCTGTCAGGCTAATCTTCATAAATCTTTGTCCAAAATTGTACTTTGGACTATAGTGGTGTTAGGGTTATTGTATGGTATAAACACAAAAACGCTATCGGGGCACTTGTGAAGTTATATGTCCCTGACA
Organism: Strongylocentrotus droebachiensis; assembly: GCA_035222895.1. Taxonomy (NCBI): domain Eukaryota; kingdom Metazoa; phylum Echinodermata; class Echinoidea; order Camarodonta; family Strongylocentrotidae; genus Strongylocentrotus; species Strongylocentrotus droebachiensis. The sequence continues at coordinate 73,844 of JAVYIG010008804.1, read as the reverse complement.
AATGTGTAAGTTCGTAAGTGCACTGTGCAAAATGTAGTATCATAATACAGTACTTTTGATCTTTGTGTGTGGGGGGGGGGGGGGGGTGGGCAAGCTTGATTTTTTTCCTTCAGAATAGCAGACATTTCTTTATTTCTATACTCTTCGATTGAGATGATATCTATTACTATATAAATTATAATTTGTACGTAATGAATGTAACCGTCATAAGTCACATGATAACTTTCATGGAGAGTTTACTCTGCATCACTAAGCATGTTTGTCGGATTCCTCCTGTCCTAAAATTTGCCCTTTCTTTCCCTTTCCATGACAAATCTATACTTACTCTACGAAGTCGTGATCCCTGTTGTACATCTGAAAATCGGTGATGAAATTACTATAGTTGCAAACCAGTGATTTAAAGGAAATCTACATCAATTCTGATTTGGGGAAGAAAAAATAATTGGATACAATTTCAAAATTATACCATCATAGCCTATGCCAATTAAAAGTTAAAATTCATATACATCCATACCATAATATAAATCAATTTAATAATCATACCTTTAAAACAAAAACATAGTTGACAAACCATATCAAAATTGAAAAATGCAGGAGACCACCATCTTAAACTAGAGCTCGAACATTATGGCGGCCTCAGGAAAGAAACCTATAGGGATGACCAAACCTATAACATATATAATCAGGAATAAATTAAATATGACAGCCACACAATGAAGGAAATCTATTTGTTCAGGCATGACATGAAATGCAGTAAGTTAAAACGTGTATATTATTTCTATAATAGATTATAGATGGCAAAAAGATACCCATAACTTTAAATGAACAAGTACTAATAAAACAGGTACAAATAAATTGCCTTCTCTTCTAATACATTGTACCTTCAAAATAGAGGCCCAATACAGGTTTATCATATTTTGACGCTCCTACTTTGAGAATGGTTACTCATCTGGATTCAAGTTCATCGGGTCAGTAATTTCCCACAATATAACTACAAACGTGTATATGTGAGTGTACAGTCTGTTGATCCCCTATAATGCGTACAACTACTGAGAGAATACATAATGTATATTATGTATTGAATGTGTGTATATTTAGTGCATGTTTATATATATTTATATACCTCACAGCATCATTAGACGGACATAATGTAGTGACAAAAATGAGTCATTAAGTAGACATGGTCATTAGCAGGAAGTATAATTACTGCCCTCTACGTACGTTTGCAGGCAGAGGAAACGTATAGGCCTCCCGAGAAACTATAGGTTTATTAATTATCATTAGTTTAAGCGGAGGCAAATTGAAATCAAGACTTGGACAACTGCTGCAGGCCAGCGAGCTGTATGGAGAGCGGCTGTAAAGTGAAAATGGAGGCGGTCATTGTCGCTTCGCGACAGACAGCTACTACTAGTAGTTTAATTAGTGATATTGTTTTGAATTTAGGGTGAGGGTTAGGGTTAGGGTGATATAGGCCTACAAGTTTTTATGATGTCCTGTTTATGTACCATTTAGGGCTATTATAGATGTCCTGTTAGATTTTCTTTGCTCACTTGTCCGCTGCACTATTTCACACGCTTGAGGAGCACAATGTTTTTATCTCGAATACCGAATGAAAACTAAAAGGTTAATAAACCCGAATGCAATACAAACAACATATGATGATTAGTATTTAGAAAACTGACAGTAGACTTTCATTAAAAAAAGTGAACATCCCAAATTAACTTTATCCATTTTGTATCACTCAAAACGCAGGGTTACTTTTAAGCCCCTCTGCACTAGTTTGGCATGGAGGTCACTGGCATGTGGTTATCTCATCAAATCAGCTCTCAATTAACATAAGAAAAAGGGCATCATGGGGATCAACGGGTACGCTTAGGCATTGTTGGCTGTATAGAGGGCGCAAATAGCTATACTATACGAGTCACGATTGGAAAGATCACAAAGAGAAAGAAACAAATTGCTTGTAATAACCATTTCCTTGAGTTTGAGTTTATATTAACACCTTTTCTTTTCAACTGCCTAATAGTCAATGTAAATAAATAAGCAATTATTTTCTGAAAGAGATAAAACAAACAAAATTGCTTTTGACCCACACTCATTGCTCAAGCCTAAACTTGGTACTAGAGGATTTTGACAATACTTTTTGAAAAGCCTGCTGCTCAGTCATCCGTGGCAGCATGTTATCAATAGACAGGGTATTAGTTGTTTCATTATATCCATGTATATGTATTGACATACTTTTATAACAAAAGTAAAAAATAAAAACAAGAACAAAACGAACAATTTGATGTGTTTTATTTTATTACAACACTGGACTAATAATTAAACAAGAATGAATGTTGGTCTTCTAACCTGATTATTTATTCAATAAATCATGTTCAACTGTTAAAAGACAATGTATATTCTAGTTGCCTGTCCATTTCAGTGGAAGGTACCATTTTAAGTTTCAAGATTCATTTCATCTTTCAATGAATGTATTCATTCATTCATTTAATTATGATGATTATACAGGATGGCTCGATTCACCTTAAGGTCAAAGTATTTTTTTCATGAGGTCATGATTACAACAGATTTCAACATATTAACAGCAATATGTAGGATCTCGTGGATAAGAGTTAGACGATACAGTAAATCAGTTTGGTCTTGAGCACAATAGGGACTTTTATATTATGCACGACGAGAACGCGGATTGCCCTTTAAAGGTATTGTGACGTCGCTGCCCGTGCCTTAAAAGGACGTGACATTGCCTTAAAAGGGCAGTCCATGTTCTCGTCGTGCAGAATCTAAAAGTCCCTAATGACAAGTCATCAACTACCAAGCTCGACAAATTGACTCGAGGAACTTATAAAAGAGCAAGCAAGCTTGACTGCAAATTGGCCAAAACACTTACCTACAGTCTTTGTCAGTCTCTACAAAACTGATCATAGTCTAAGAACATCAATTTTTATAACAGGACGTCAACCCTGTAAAGACTTTAGAGAAAATCGGTAAACGGATACCCCTAGGTATTTTAGAATGTTTTTTCAACATCAATTTGTGTATGATACCAACAGTTAAATGTAAAGTGTAATTATTAAGAGCATCACATTTGCATATCAGGTATGCTCTACATTCACTTTGAACGCCCAGATGGAATGACAAAAGTAGAACTTGATGGCCTAAAACAATTTGATATTGAAGATTTGATCAATATATGCCAGATAATATACAACTCAGGACATATTCCTGAGTTGTATATTATCTGAAAAAGTCTATATTTGTGCCAATCCCTAAGAAACCTAAAGCAAGTGTATGTGAAGATTTAAGGACTACTAGTCTTATGAGTCATAACCAAGTTTCTCTTGAAGATGTAATTAAATATTATATTGACAAAGAATTAGGTAAGAACAGCTTGGTTTCAGACCTGAAAGTGGTACTAGGGAAGCCAATTTTAATATACGAATGATGACAGAAATGTATTTCGCAGTATTAAACAAATATATATAAATATATTTAAAAAACTCCCGGAGCTGTATATGTAATTTATTGATTACTGTATAGAATTTGACACAATTCATCATTATAAGTTGATTGAAAGCTTACCCAAATTCAATGTTGATGGCAAGAATCTCCAAACTTCATTCGAAGTTTACAGCTGCCATCAGAATCAACAATTAAATTATGGGCTTTACAGAAAGAAAAAGAGCAGTATGTCAAGGTTGTGTAGTGTCCTCTTTTTTGTTCAACCTGTGCACGGAGTTGATATTCAGGGAAATTACAGATATAAAAGGTGTCAGTGTTGGAGGTATAGATTAATAATTTGTGCTATGCTGATGACAAAGTATTGTGTGCAGAAAGTGAAGAACTTCTGCAACAATTACTTGACGTTGTAAGAGTCAACAGTGTAGAGTTTGGCCTACATTTTGAATGTTAAAAAAAATAAGGTTATGGTTTTCAGTGAGGCTGCGGAAAATCCCAGACTCTGTTTGGAACTACATGGCCATAATATCGTCATGCAGGTCGATAATTACATCGACTTCAGACAAATTATCACTGATGATACCAAATGTGAGACAGACATCAAAAGAAGAATTGAAATTACACAGAATACATTCCTGGTAATGAAAGACACATTAAAGTTTTTAAAAAAGGTAAAAATTGAATTTAGGATGACTCGTAAATTACTATGTGTGGTATGTTCTATTTTAAGGAGTAGCAACCTAAACATTAACAAAGAATATGGAAAAGAAAATCACATCATTTGAAAATTTGGCGTACAGGAAAATGCTGATAATATAAATAAAATATCCTAATATGAATGTTAAAGAAAAAAGGCACAATACTTTGGCCACATTAAAAGACATCAGAATCTCTTGAACAATTAATTGGCAGGAAAAGTAGAAGGTACGAGACCAAGAGGGTGAATTGGGAAGGGAACAGTGAGACATGGAGTGGAATCACACTGTATGAGGGTACTAGGATGGAAGCAAACAGATATCTGTGGACAAATGTTGCGATCTAACTTCGAGCATGGAGAAGATACCTTGACAGATCAATAGATAAGTAGAGATGCTTTATATTATGATCATAATGTTATACTTTGATGCGGAGCTTGTGCAATCTATCATACACCGGCAGGGCATGTTCTGCGCACTCTCTTACATCTGCTGAAAATTCCTGCTCTGTAATATTCTTATTTTTCTTCGAGCCATTTCCAAATCCAGTACTCTTCAAAGCCTCTGAATATGTCAGGCCCTCGATAAAGCTGCTTTGGGACATACACCCTACATCTATGCACTCCCACTTCAGAAGTACAGGGTCTTCAATACTCTCCCATTCTAGCATCTTGGAGGTATACGGAATGCCAACCGACTCGCAGTACTTTGAAAGCACCTCCTTGGGCTGTGCAAGAAGATCATCTACATCAATGATTGGCGGTGCTGATTGGCCGAGCACGTTGGTCACGTGATCGTAAAACTTCTCTAATTCCTGGTAGATTTTCTTGTACGTGCTCTTGAAGTCGATGGGGAGTACTCCTTGGCTAAGCTTCTCAAAGGATTTAAACATCTTAAGAGGATGCCTTATCAGGAAGGTATGCTTGTAACCGGGTGCCACCACGTCAAAGTTGCTCGTGATTCCCTCGATCATACACTTGGCGAAGACGACTTTTGAATTTGGATGAGGATCTCCCATCAGATCGTTGACGTAATCGAAGGTGTATTTTTCATTCATGACACCTATAACGGGAGAGAAAACTTCAAATCATTAAATAGGCTATATACTGTTTGTTCCTACACACAAAGGCCTGTCTATATTCTGGGATATACCCCTTTAGAGTACAGGGTCAAGCGCTACACTTCACGTGTTCACCTTAGCTGGTGTGGCCGTGTCTTAATTCTTACGACTTATCTTAAAGTTACCATAAATAGGCTGAAAAGCTCCTGCATCATATCATTCGTAGAGAGAGTGTGTAGCCAAATTAACTGAAGATCTACTAAAGGACAATGGACACATGAGACACCGAATCCAGCATCCCGAAAAAGGTCCACATCAATATTTAATACTTCAATCTCAAGACCCATGACCATTTCAACAAGCTGCAGTTAATCTGGCTCTATTTTTGAAATCTTCGTAATAATCTAGTTGATCTCATAACATTGTACCACGAGTTATCATAAAATGCAAACATTTCTTAGCAGATCCTCTTTGTAATATTTTTAACAAATCCATTTCTCAGGGATGGTAAAACTGGTACCAAATAACTTAACAATTGCAAAGATAGTGCTAGTTTTCAAGAAAAATAACTAAAGTAATATTGAGAATTATAGACCGATTCCTCTGCTACCATTTTTATCCAAATTACTGGAAAAGATTATTCATGATCGAGTGCATAATTATTTTGAACGAAATACATTTTTGATAGCAGAGCAGTTCGGGTTTCTCAAAAACTCTTCTACTCATATGCATGGGTGTTTGGAGTTTAACTGATATTATTCTGAAATATCTTGATCAAGGAGATTTTTGTCTCGGTATATTACTTGACCTGACGAAAGCATTCGACATCATTTATCACCAAATACTTCTCAATAAACTATCACTTTATGGTGTAAGAGGAATTGTTTTGAATTGGTTTCAAGATTATTGTCAGATAGGCAACAATATGTGGTGATTAATGGTGTCAAATCTCACTTGCAAAATATTCAATGGTTTTTAAATGGTTAAATAAATGAAATGAAATGAAGTTGTCAGAAAGAAATTAGTGATTATTTGGTCCCCCGAACCTCTGGTTTGTGAACATTCAGTATACCCGAAATCCATTTAAAGGTAAAGACCAGTTCTGGTCATGCGATTACATTGTGAAAGAAACGTTGTGGAATCGATCAGAAAAGGTTGATCATCTTGCATATAATTATTGGTGTGCACTTCAAGGTTCTGAAATCATCAACACGATAAGAAATCTGGCCATTGGAAACAGAGACATTGGAAATAGATCTTAATTAGAAAGAAAATAAACAGTAAGATATTTAGAATTATAATTCTTAAAATATTCTTGAGTAATAATCTGGTCTTCTTGACGGCATAGTCAGCCAATATATGTTTATCATTGCTCGTTTACCATGGCATATCGACACGGTTCATAATATAATTATGATGTCAACGAACATAACGGGCGTATTAACCTACCAAATATCGTGGAAGGAGCATATTATTGGAAATTCAGATAAACCTTCATTTTCTCCCAGTCGCTTTTTTCTGCCACATTTTGCATAATACTCGAATGTGTAAAAAAAAATTTATAGCACCCAGCAGTATCAACAACAACAAGGACCAAATAAGAGAAAAGGCAAGAAGAAAAGGAAAGGGAAAAATAGCGAGAAAATGGCAAAGCAGGAGGAATATAGCAAACAAGGGAGAGGAAAAGGTGATGTTTACCAGGTATATCATCTGCCCAGTGGCTTGTCCTATCCGGACCGAAAATATAGCAGTTTACATACGGCTCCCAGAAGACCTTAGTATCACCTCGACTTGACATCGAGCGGGCAAACGCAGTCGAGAGTGATCTCGGTGTGCTCCAGATCATTATACGGGCCTGGTCGGATGTCATTTTGGCTGAAATGAATAATGTACGTTTGTTATTGGCATAAGCATGGTCGTTTCCTATCATTTTTACACAAATAACTTTTTCATAATGAGAAATTCATTTATATATCGCGCTTCATACAGTTAAAACGAGTAAGTAGAAACAGTTAATAACTATCACTAAATAGGAGAGTTTTGTGAGCCTTCTTAAAATCATCTAATGAAGGAGACAGATCGTGGTCCAGATAAGCATTATCAACAGTAACATGGAAAAGGTGTGGTCTAACTTCGGAAGACGGTGTCTTTCGAGTTGATACACTCAATCATCTTTCATAAGACACATAGCGGTTTATCATATTTTATTTTCACGAAATTGACGTTATTCCCAAGTATTAAAAGAATATATAACCAAGTATCTCTCGCGGCACTCCTACAAATGTATTGCGGCACCCCCGGTTGAAAAACGCTGGTCTACCGTCACACACTCGTTTCTTCTCTAGACGTTTACATTAATATCTCACTTTCGTTTTTAAGATCCCAAATATGCTGTACGCCATCGAAACGAAACACAGGCTACATGTCAGCTATTATTCTAACCTTCGTAATGTAAATTCCAAACGATAACAACGTAGAGACTTTTTCGATGATGAAAACTGCGTCGGAAGAAGAACAATCCTTCAATATCTACTAAGTACGAGAGTTGTATATCGTCCAATTTATACGGCCCATTTGGCATCGGTATGGATTTACGATTTCAATAGCAACTCATATTTATGCATGCATACAATGCAAACGTAGGCCAAGCAAGAAGAAAAGAATATCAATAGGCACCGCTACACTTTGTAAATAAATACTATAGTGCTTTTATAACGCGTATTGTTGTCGTAGTGTTTCTATGCGCTTATAGGAAGAAAGATATAAAGGGTAGAAATATGTGCTGTAAATGCCCTACTGTTACGTGCTCAGTCAATCCTCGCATTTGATTGGCTGTGAACAAATTCGTTACAGTAATTTCATACTTTTTATTCATAACAAGTATAATGAAAACTGGGCCCAGAAGAACGTTTTAGTATTACTTACTTACTTGGGTATACTTGGGTGTAGAGACTGGAAGCTAAAGCTTATTTGTCCCTCTTTACTGTTGCATCCCGTCTCAAGTATGGTTCAAACTTAATTGGATTGTTTCTCCAATACCTTTCTAGGGATGACTTGAATTGGTTAATGGTGGCAGCATTGACTACTTCCTTAGGCAGAGCATTCCAATTATTTACACTCCTTATTGAGAAACTATACTGCCTAAGTCTTGTGTTGAAACGTTGTTTGACAATCTTGAAATCATGGCCTCTTGTTGTTGAGCCAGTGGCTAGTTGGAAGAATTTTGAAGGATTCACTCTGTCAAAGCCTTTCAGGATTTTGAATATCTGTATCTGATCTGCTCTTTGTCTTCTGTAAGCTAAAGTAGGAAGTTGTAGTTCTCTAAGTCTGTCTGGGTATGCTTTTTGTCTCAGCTCAGGAAGAAGTCTGGTGGCCCTCTGCTGGACTTTTTCTAGTATGTCTTCATCTCTCTTGAGTATTGGGCACCATACAGATGTTTCGATACAGTATTAGTCATGGGGTGCGAATGCTCTTGCTTTTCAATAGACCCGTTTACTTATTTTAATGCATACCTTTTGAACAACCGTTTCTCTTGACGAATGAAAAGCTCGCCAGAGGGTTGCGCAACATAGCAACATCTAATGTACAACATATGCAATGTGAATTATTCATAGGAGCTGATCAAATAGTTTTAACCGGGGACCCGTTTTTCGAAACCGTCATAATAAGCCAGGGGTCTGTCCCGGAATCAGTGGCGGATCCAGGGGGGGGGGGGGGTGGCGGGGTCCCGGCCTCCTCCCCTGGGGAAAAAACGTGTAAAAACATTAATATTACCTTTTTTGGAGATGGGCCCCCTCCCCTGGCGCTCAAGGGGCGGGGGGGGGGGGGTGCGATCTTTCAAATTTTCAAGGGCCAAAACAAAAATTAGTGCTCACTACCAGCTTTAAACAGCTTTAAACTAATCAGCTATAGATACGAAGAATTTTACCCCTGTGTGAAGAGGCTAAAAGTATAAAAACTGATAAAAATTGTCCATCGGGAAGGGGGTATACCACTATACCCTGAAAACAATCAAACCGTGCTGCTCAAACATGGTCTGGATTATAAAGAAAAATTCTCCCTTTCTTAACATTCTGACATTATGAACTCACAAGTGTTTTATTTATACAGTTCAAGTTTATATAGGCAAGTGCAATTGTGAGCATTATAACTTTTTGGAGGTGTAATTTGGTGTGAAATTATCATCTTATTAGTAAGTTATTACATTGATTTCTCCACAAAAAAGGAAGATATAGACAGGATAATGTAAACGTACCGCACCTGTTTACATGATTTAACATATGAGCTTGTCAAGTATCTGAGCTATAAAAACGCCATGGATAATTTAACCCTTCGTATGTCGTGATGTGCAGTACCTATATCCATAGCCAGGCCAGTGGCGTACGTATGATTTTTTAAAGGGGGGGGGGGGGGGGTTAACATTTTGAAATTTGGTCCCAAAAATTTCGCAACGACTCAGCCAGCCGCTTAATAAGCGGGGGGGGGGGGGGGAGGGGGGGTAAGAGGGCATATTTTTATATTGTTTTTGGTCCCGAAATTTGAAAATTTGACCGATCGACATTCCGTTCCGTTGGGAGGGGGGGGGGGGTAAGGTCATCTAATTTTTAGGTCATCCATTGTCCGAACCCCCCCCCCCCCCCCCCCCTCTGCGTACGCGCCTGTCCATAGCCATGTAAAGATAGAAACAATGTCGAAGATGATCCTTGATAACGTATTAACAAAAATGTTGGGGTTACGATATTCCCAATTTTTCCCTCTTGATGGGTTTTCCTGCTTTCTTGAAGTGCCCGTATTGTTCGTACCCCCTTTCAAAGATGCTCCACCACTCCCGAGATACATGTATTTCACCAGTTTTTCCATATTAATTGGTTTTCTTTATAGAAAATGAATCGACCTACAGACAGTATATCTGCTATGCCATTAAATAAGTCAAAATATTACTACATTCTGTACCTAGATAATCAGAAATACATGTACACACGGCAATTCTTTGCTTTATATGAACTTTACGTGACTTTCAAATTAGAAAAAAAAAATGGTTTTCGTAACCACTCTGATGTTTTTACGGTTATACTATCAGAGGGCAATCGACAAAATTATAGAAACCATGTACGGCGTTTAAAAAAATTACTAAATCGAGTAGTAGGTCTTAATATATCATGTTCATTGCGGAATTGTTGGAAGGATAACCATTTCTATTAATCTGGAATACAAAGCTTCGGAATCTGGATTTGAATCAAGTAGACAGTTGAAAATGTTGGTACACATACACTACTATTTCCTTTTTATATTAAATAGTTTTATTAGTATTTTTTCTTTCAAATTCTTTGATTTCATATACCTTTTCAGTACTAGCAACATTCTTGCTACCTTATCGTAGCTTCAAATAGCCCAAATTAGATTGCAATCAAACTGAAAGCTAAAATTACCTATACATTTGACAATGCCCAAAAGCCTTGTAGTTGTGGACTAGCCCTCGCCCGAATGCGCCTATTATTGTTCAGTAACTTTGTATTGTCCGGTATCTTTTACTGCCCAGTAGCTCACATTGTGTTGTAATCCTACTGCAGGGGCGACGGGGCGTCTTCCAAGGTGAAGGGGGGCGCACATATTAAACAGCAGCTTTGATATATTGTTTTGTTATCAAAGAACATTGTTACTGTTTAAGTTATTCAACATAATGTTCAAAGAGGAATACATGCCACTTCCGAATTATTTCATTTTATTTTGTTCTTTTAATTCTATTATTGTCATTATCATGTTCATCATTATTATCATTTCACTTTGTTTATAATTATTTTTATTTACTTATTTTTTCTTATTTGTTTGAGTGTGTGTGTCTGTGTGTGTGTGGGGGGGGGGGGGGGGGTTAGAATTGATACAGTTGAATATTATATGCAATTACCAAAAATGCTGTTTAGATGTCATATGGTGTTATGTAATCCGCAAATGTCTAGAAGCTTTAATTTCCAAAAGTAGAGTACCCAAAAATTAAAATGTTCGTATAGTTTGAGGTTATAATACCATAAAACTCATATAATCACACACAATTTGACAAGCACTGAACACATATGTGGCTACATGGGTACAATGTTGGTCCAAGCCTACCTAATTGATAAGTTATTTTTAGTTTTCTATTTACATTTCAATCATGAGAGCACTCCAAAAGCAATCATTCTTATGTCACATTTCTACTCTAATATTACTTAACAATTCAGTGAAAGTGAGCTGTCTCACAACAGTTACTTGTTCATTTGTTAATCATCATTTGACCGGTATTCAACAGTTTGAAATGACAAAATCACCATCCACAACAGATTGAGAATTTAGACAGAACTTTTTAATCTCTTCATATCAATTATACAATCAATCAATATATACATTCTAAATTTGGTGAAATATTTTTTTACAAATGCAATAAATATACAATATTAACACAATATTTTCTCGAGCAATTAAATATCTAGGACATACTAAATGAGGAGACAGATTCAATGTCGCACACACAAAATACAAATTAATATAAAAATTGCCCATTCGTGAAAAATTTCATGAAGTACTCTCTTAATGAAACTAGAGGCAGGGAGCAAAATCAGTACTGCAATAATTTGACTTGAATTAGAATACAGAAAGCATTGCAACCTACTTGAAACACAGATACATTATATATCATGACCAAAGTAAGCAAACTGAATAATTAAAATAAGAAAAACATGTAAAATGACATCCGAAAAATGCCTCAAGGTGAAAATATCCGTAACCCAATTTTCCCAAAATGTTGGTAAAACTAAATAATTTCTTCATCAAGCTTCTTCATAGCATAGCAGAGGCATAAATACAAAATATGAGCTAAAACATGATGAACTTTTCCTTATATATATATCTCAGCTTGTATTTGAATTCTAAATATGAATGATAAGCTGAGAATTATTCTTTAAAAACAATGTATATGCATATACTCATAATTTCAAACGAATCCTATCAAATTATTGTATTTTCTAATTTGAGTGCATTACATGTAAGATACAGTTCATGTGGGAGATTTATTACATATTTCCAAGATTTCCAACTAAAAAACTATAAGATGTCACCCAGATGGACAGACAGAAAAACCAACATTGAGCATTTGGCTAGAACCATCAACCAACATCAAGAAGATGACCACATGCTCCTTGCATGAACTGTGGCCTCTTAATAAGTAATAATAAATCTGGATTTATATAGTGCTTAATACGATATATTGTCTGTAAGTGCATTATAGAAATTATTACCTCACGCAGTCATTGGATTCATTCATGTACAGTGTGCACCATCTCCACTCCCTGGGGGAGTATTTATACCATATGGTCACCATGTACCAATTCAGTGTGATTCAAAGTGAAAATTGTCACTAATTCACAATTGTGTATCTCCAACTTGCTGCGAGCTGTCGCAGGCCATTGAGGCTCGGAGCTTCACTATACACATCTGGGCCCTGTATTACAAAGAGTTGATATCAATCGCAACTTATTTGTGATTGATATCAATCACAGCTATGTACATAAGAGATAGGACACTGCAAACTTGTGATTGATTTAGGGACTTGATATTGATTCGGATCAATATCAACTCTTTGTCAGACAGGGCCCTGGTCATATGATTTGTATTCCTCCACTTCCCAGGTAGTATTTATTCCTTGTCTGAACACCACAATATGAAATCATGCACAGCTTTGCTGATTTCTGTACAAACACTTATTTATGCATTACTCTACCAGCTAAGAGATAGAAGGACGTAATGCTTGGGTAAAGGATAAGAGTTAAAGAGAAAGTAGAGTCCATGGAAAAGTGAAAAGTACTTTGTGAGCTTTTTCATTCTTTTTAGTATATCAAAGAAAAAAGTCACCTGAAAATGATGGCTCTTCTACATCCCTTCATATCAACAAATATGACAACTAACAGCTAAAGATTGTGGACCACTCTTTTTATGCCACATGTTTGTGTAGTCCCATATATACATTTGTATATTTATACAGTGTATGTGACTTTTAGCAAGACTAGGTCAATTTTCTATATCATTTTGATGATTCAAACACCTTACAGTACTTATCTGCTACATGATCAACCCTTTCCAATTAATTCCACAGGTTTTTTTTACAATGCAATCGCATGACAAGACCTCATCTTGATCTTTAATGCCTAGTTATTTCTCAGCCAATAATTTCTCTCCTTGATATAGTGATACCCAATGACTAGGATAGGCCTGAGCTCTGTAACACTGAGATACATAAAAGTTAGCCATTGATTGCAATTTTGCAATTGACCCATAGTGCAGTCAGTTTCCAAGCATTGTGGCAGGGGCCCTAGACCCTGTTTCTTGAAATATGCTAATAAGTAACAACTGCTTGATTGATTGAAAGGTTACTTATCAAAAATCACATGGCAGCTTAACAGCTGAATTACATGGAATGTACATGCACCATGTAAGCTAGTACAAGATAAAATACAATACAATATAATATACATTCGTAATACAAATGCTATTTGCTGAGACCCAAACCACTGCAGTGCCTATCACAACTTACATAATTACTGTAACTAGTTATTCATAATATGTTTCATATAACTGGGCCCAGGTTACCTATAGCCACTTGTAATATCCACAGCAACACAAAATCATCTACAGATTTCAACATGGTACCATACTGTGCATGCTGAGAAATGCCTTGCTTACTATAAAATGAAACAAGTTCCTCCATAATATGTCTATTTCTGCTTCTTAACATTGATCTTAGTACTTTACCAAGCAAAGGGGATTTCACATATAGAGTACTAACAGGAAAGTCTCCTCAGCATGGGTAACAAATAACTAAAAGAGTAATTTAAATTGAAAATTTCAGGGGAGTAGCTGTCACACTTAATCCTACATATTTATGCAAAAGAAATTTCATGGCAAACACTCTTCAGTGACATTGTCTACATTTGTATCTCCCTGGTAGCTAATAGTTATCAGGGTCTGGAGTGAATTCCATCTCTATCCTGACTGCATGTGCTTCATACGACCACCATAGTTTCACTGACAGGCATGTTGATCACAGCGGTGATGATAGGAGTGCTTTATACGACCACCATAGTTTCACTGACAGGCATGTTGATCACAGCCGTGATGATAGGAGTGCTTCTGCCTTCTTTCACCACAAACACCTTGCACAGAAAAAATATAAAAAGTATTATCAAATATCACCAAGATTTCAGAAGAAAAAAAGCACAAGATCTTTTGCTTCCAGAATTCAGTACAATTAGCCTATAAGCAAGATCAACTTACAAAACTAGATGGAACTTCAACTGCGCGCTGTCGAAAATTATGCCTCCATCATAGAGTAATTTTACAAACCAAAACAGCAGCAATTTTTCAAATTTAAGTTCGATTGTAATCCATTGACAGGTTCTCAGAATATTGTGATTACAAGCTATTTCTCATATACATGTATGACCCTTTGATCTTTGACCTCATGACCCCAACATCTACTCAGTTCATTGGTCCTGCAAGAAACATACATATCTTGAATTTGATGGTAATCCAGTGATCGGTTCCAATGATGTGATAACAAGCTATTTCTGCATACATAATGGGCCCCATGACCTTTGAACTTGACCTCATGACCCCAAACTCTATTTAGTTCATACGGACAGTTCATATGTACAGACATACGGATGTACGGACGGACGGACGGAAAACCCGAAAACATAATGCCTCCGGATACTTTGTAACGGAGGCATAAAAAGAAGACCTAATCCTACAGCCAATGCTTAATTCTCTAAAGGAAAGCTTGGCTCTATAGCCAGTATTCCATTGATGTCAAACTCTAGCTTGATGCATTTGAAGAAACTTTGAAGAAGGATTAATATACCATTTACCTGTAATTCATTCATTTACAATATTCATATTTATACATAACCTTTACCCATTTCTCTTCTTTTCATTTGAAAGGTAGTAATATTAACAATAAACTGCTTGTGAAATTCATGAGGAAAACAAGAAATCCTTGATGTAATATAAATATTTTACACAATTTACAAATTCAAATTTACAACTCAAAATACATTAACCAGCAATTCCTATAATAATAAACTAATATTAATTGTGTTAATATACTGCTTTGTCCAGAGAATACAAGGCCCTGTCACTTTAACCAAGGATGAATGAAGAAGGATTGTAGTGGGATGTCTTCAAATGTCTAGTGAAGGTACTATTTCTTAACTAGATGGAATTTTGACTGCGCGCAGTCAAAAATGATGCCTCCGCCATAGAGCAATTTTACAAACCAAAACGGAAGCAATTTTTAAAATTCAAGTTTGATTGTAATCAATCTGTCGCTTTTAATGATAATGCATTCACAAGCTATTTATAGTCAAACATAATGAGCCCTGTGACCTTTGCCCTCGTGACCCCAAAATTTAATCAGTTAATTGGCTCTGCAAGATACATACATGTACATGACCCAAGTTTGGCAGGAATCCATCGATCGGTTCTTGAGATAACGCGATCACAAACTATTTTTGTATACATAATGAGCCCTGTGACCTTTGACCTTGACCTCATGACCCCAAAATTTAATCAGTTAGTTGGCTCTGCAAGATACATACATGACCCAAGTTTGGCAGGAATCCATCGATCGGTTCTTGAGATAACGCGATCACGAGCTATTTTTGTATACATAATGAGCCCTGTGACCTTTGACCTTCGACCTCGTGACCCAAAAATCTAATCAGTTCATTGGCTCTGTTAGATACATATATGACCCAAGTTTGGCAGGAATCCATCTACCGGTTCTTGAGATAACGCGATCACGAGCTATTTTTGTATACATAATGAGCCCTGTGACCTTTGACCCTCGACCTTGTGACCTAAAATTCTAATCAGTTCATTGGCCTTGTTAGATACATACATGACCCAAGTTTGGCAGGAATCCATTGATCGGTTCTTGAGATAACGCGATCACGAGCTATTTTTGTATACATAATGAGCCCTGTGACCTTTGCCCTTTGACCTCGTGACCCCAAAATCTAATCAGTTCATTGGCTCTGTTAGATACATACATGATCCAAGTTTGGAGGGAATCCATCAATTGGTTCTTGAGAAAACGCGATCACGAGAACGGGACGTACGGACGTACGTACGGACGTACGTACGGACGGACGGACGGACGGACGGACGGACAACCAGAAAACATAATGCCTCCGGCTACTTTGTAGCGGAGGCATAAAAATGAACAAAGTTTGTTTGATACATCTGGGACAATGGATGAAAATAATTTGGTGTCAGCCCATTTTCAGGATTTGGGATTGAGAAGTGAAGGAGCTGATGTAGATCAAAGTGATGTTCTCTATTGCTAAAATAATGAAGAAATTTATAGAAGAAGTGTGGTTGACATAGTTATACAGGTAAAAGCACAATTGATATTCCATTTTGGTATTATTTCCCTTACCTTTATAACGTCTGCTATTCCTTTATCACTCATGCATTCCACCAGTGTCTCAAATGTGTAGTTCAGGCCGGGGACAAGAAGAGGTACCTAAGGCACAAACATATTATCATATCTTGCTTTTATTTCAAAAATTACAATTCTTTTATGCAGATAGAAGGACACAAGATTATTATGAATATCTTTATTTCTCGGAAAGAAATACCCCCCCCCCCAAAAAAAAAAAAAAAAAAAAAAAACAAAACAAAACTTTCAAACATCAATATATTCATGTACAGCATTGTACCATAAATACACTTAATATGAATCACAGCCAGTAATATGGTTTGGACTTATGGAGCACATCGAGTCCTGAGAAGAGGAAGAGTAAACTTACAGCAATCATGGTCTTCTGTAGCGAGTAGAGTTTCTCATCATACAGGAAGCTGATGAGGAGACCCATTGATGGTTTGCTGAGGGAGGTGTTCTGTAAACTCACTGTCAACTTGAATGTGGGTCCAATACCTTGGATCTATGGTGGTAGAGACAATCAACACAATGATAACAAAGACGGTAGCAACAGTTATATCAAGGCAACAACTGTCATAATATTCAAAAATCATAGAAGTTTCTTTGAGGTAATAGAATAATACTTGCTGCTCAATACTTTAATGTATTGTTCATTACCACAAAATAGTTTTATCACAGTTATAGTATTAGTGCGATAGCTCAGTCGGTAGAGCAGTGGTCTCGTAATCCGGTGGCCTGGGTTTGAATCCAAGGCGATGCGCTAGTGCCCTTAGGTAAGGCATTAATCCTCATTACGAGGTCCCTCGGAGAGGACCTAAAGCCGTCGGTTTTCTGGTTGCTTACTAACAAGCATTTATTGCTTTCTTAGCTGTCAGGTAAAATAACCACCACAATCTATCTATCTATCTTTTTTTTTTTAAGTTTTAGCCAAAATACTTATTCCCATGACCTAACCAAAGCTCCATTTTTAATGACCAAACTGAGTGTGCAGGAAAATTTATTAGAGGTTGATATTCAGATTCTATATGTATACTGTGAGAAAACTGTGTTGTCATCGAAATTCCCTACAATATTTTAAACAAAATATTTGTGACTTGACAAGTATGTAGAGACAAAAGCAGTCACTATCTGTATAACACATTTTTCTTCAGCTATCAGTAATGCCCGTCTGTTCATCTAATGACCATTCACTGAACAAAATCTTTGTCTACAAGTTTTACAAACCTATTGCATTCCACTAATTCAGTTAAACCTGACCCTCAGTCTAACATCACGTTTAACAAAGGAACACCCAAGACCTCAGACTATCTTCAACTAAAGCGTCAGGTTAGATTGCCAGCCATTGATTCTAGGATAACTATCTATCGTCCTCTGAACATCTATATCCCTGAAAGTTGTTCCCTAATAGACAAAAAGGTAAACTACTTTCATTTTTTTTTTTTTTTTTTTTTTTTTTGGGGGGGGGGGGGATTTGGAGGATTATGAATAGTTTTCAAGTAGTTATTTTCTTGGGGGTTAGTTTCCTGGGGGGAAGGGGGGGGGGATAGATTTCAATGGGATATTTTGGAAAGTGTATTTGTCCTTTGGGTGTAACTGTTAGGGGTATGAGAGTGTAGAGAGGAATGATTGTCCTAATAAGACCCATACAGGTTGAACCTCACCTGTGCTGCGAGCTTGATGGGTTCATTAGGGTTTGTGGAGACTGGTGTGAGGCTTGAATCTAGGGCTTTCACAAAGGCTCTTGCTGTGGTAAGTCGTAATCGATACAAGTCATGCTGGAACATCCGATGCATAGCTACAAAATACACAGAGAAAAAGACATCAATGTGATTAATATTCTGATAAATAATTATCCCTTATTATTGTTCTATCTTTTTTTAGTCATCCTGTTCTGATGCCTCTAATAGCATGAAACTTGGTTAAAGACTGATATAGGAATATACTAAAATATACTAAAAGAAATATCAACACAAATGAGTGAGGGATACAGAGATGGGTTAAAAGCACAACCTAGAATTACTTACAAACACCATGTTCCCTCTCTCTCATAGTCTGGTCTACAAAGACCTTGGTCTTCTTTGGAACATTGAGCTTCTGGTTCTGTGAAGCTGGAGGGCCTCTCACTGAGTCTTTGTCTTCAAATGTTGCATTTCTCTTGAGGATCTTGACCATGAGACCTCCTCGCTTGGTGCTCATCACCAAGGTGCTGTCCTCACGACCAAACCGTCCAAACTTGAGACCAGTTATGATGTCCTACACAGAGATACACACATGAAATACACAAGAACAAAGCAAGATGCATAACCTTTCTCATCATTAAAACAATGGAAGATAATAGAGCTGAATATTAATATCAAACCTTCAATACCATTTCTCAACGATTGGATTGAACTCAAAATCTTATTAGTGAACACAGGTAAACTGAGGCTACTATATCTTTAAAGTAAACTCTTCACATTTTGATTGAATTTAAACTCTGTCATAAGTGGTATTCTGAAAGACATTCATTCAAATAATCAAGAATGATACCAGGTTTCAAGAAAAAAGCTCACTGCAACTTTGGTGAAACTCAATTCCAAAGAATGAAAGATGAGAGATGACTTTGACCCTTTCTCCTAAGTAAACTCACCTCTGTTTTGATAGAGTTAATGAGGAATTTATCCCTGTAGACGTGTACTTCACCATTCCTGAGAGCCACCATGACTGCTTTGAATCCCTTTAGTCTATGGTGCATAACATCCATGGTAGTAATAGCAGCAGGTAGATACACTGTCCATAGCTTCTTACCCTGTAACGACACAATCATATAATAGTATTAATAATAACAGGTCCATTGATAAAGCACAGCTGATATATGAACATACTCTAATGGGCTCAACACAAAGTATCATATTATTACCCTGGCTGTAACTAAGCCGCCATAATCAGGCGCTAAAGCATTCAAGAAATTTCTTCCTACCGGGTATCCAATTAGTTCACCTAGGTGGAGAGTGGCAAATGTAGATTAATGTCTTGCCAAAGGACATGCGTGTCGCGACGGGACTCGAACAGCGAACCATGTGATTCACGGTCCGATGATTTACCGACTCAATACTAATTCAAATTCCTATGGATCCCCCCTCTTTTGAGAGATCTGCAATGGCTACCAGAACACCAAAGAATATCATTCAAGATTCTGTTGATTTTCTATAAAGCACCGACCCGTTATATATATATATATATTGCAGAAGTATTAGAACTAAAGTTTTACAAACATATTCACAAACTGTGCAGCTCCCAAGATACTCTATTGGGAGACAGAGTATAGATGTTTACCTTGGTGGAGTAGCACTGTAACGTCTGATCCATACACCCTACAATGATGTTCTTCCCTACCCTCTGCAGTCCAACAGGTTGTGAGTTCAGCTCAAAGCATAACTTGGCCATCTTCATTCCTCTGCAAAAGAACAAGACCATTGAATTAAAAGTCAATTAGATTCAAATTACTATCTTGCCTTCATCGAGATGGTACATGTATTTACAAGCTCTACATCTAATACCAATGTGGTTCTACATGTACCTCTGGGTGATAAATTATGCAGTTTGCGTTCCGCACACATTATTTTGTGCCACCTCATTTTGCTAAGCTAACTAAGCTAAAGATTGATAAAACAAGTATTGCACTTTGTATCCAAGAAAAAAGAGAAATATATAAATTGTATAACATGTGACATTGTTATCACCATCATCATTATCATTATTCAAGACAGTCCACTTTCTATCTTCTTTGAAATATTTTGTAGTTATTGAAGTTATTTTTCAATATTTTTCATGCCAAGGCAATTTTAGGTATGAAGTTAATGCAAAATACAATCATCTGTCTGATCAGTGAAAGCATGATATATAGAATGGTATAGGCTATGTACTGCCTGAATACTTAGAACAGTACAAGGAGAATAATACCACCATAACAAACGATAACACAATAATGAAATGCCTGTACTGCTTCTCCTAAACTACTTTTTTAATGTAAATATTTTTCCCACCGTCATTACACTTCAAATGTGGGAAACAAACTGTACCATAACTAAACTACAAGTTTCATTATGCTATGATGCTATGATAGATCTAACAGCATTTCCAAACGAGGCGTTATTAACTGAACAGATATGTTCCTTTTACCTCTTAAGTGTGTAAATATTTCCATTCCTGCACGACATGACGATTCTAAACTCCACATCATACAGCCCTGACACACTGAGAAATACAGGCACACTTGGTACTGCCATCTGAAAGAAACAAAACAATTGATTCAACATTCTGATACTAGTTCGACTCAAATAAATGTCAAAAATGAAATTTGCATACATTTAAGCAGTTGCAAATGGGAGAAGAAAGGGAGGGGTAGAGAGAGAAAATGTAAAATTATGGAATAGAGCTATTGTTTATGAACATAAAATATATTCAATTATAGAGATATAGCATATACCTAAAATACACTTATTTCTGGTAAACTTTTTGTTTACATTTTCATTTTCTTGGAAAGATCAACTAGATTGCTCTTTTTCATACAATTAAATTATGCTATCTTAAAATGATTTTACATGGATCCCAATCAAGAAAATCTTAACTTGATATTGATATCAATCACCACTCTTTAAATTAAAGAAACAGGAGATTGTCATTTTGTGATGATATGGAGGACTACAGATCAATTGCATATTCTCAAGGCATCAATTGTTCATATGATTTCAGCACAACTGCAGATTGATGATAAAACTTTTGGAACAGTGTTTTTTTTAAATCTTAAATGTATAGTCCTCTAGCAAACCACAATATAATCAATAGAATTGTTCAATATACTGTAGATAAAAGAAAAACTAGACAAATCTGAATACAATCCGGACTTCAAGAACATAATTTACCTTTGTAAGAATGGTGAAAGCCTCCGGATCCAAGACGTAGATCTCTCTACTCTCTGTTCCAACGACTAGACAGCTGATTGCATCATCCTCTGCTGTACTCTTATGTAATGTGTCCAGACATGTTATCACAGTCTGAATGATATTAAAGACAATGTGAATAAATTGGCATCAGACCTTCAGTTGTATCACTACGTGTAATCACATTAACTCTATAGGCCACAAGACCTAGTCCAAGTCCAAGTACTACAACACTGAAGAATAGTATGAATAGTAATGAGGCTACCTTCGGTACACAAATGTATCATTATTATTATTCTCTGGGGCCTTCTCAAAAGAAATCAAGAGAGTTAAAGAGACTAGCAATTTTTTCTTCATGGTTTTCACGAGACTGACATTGTCAGTCTAATGGGCGGGGAGTCTCATAGACAGCCAATCTCCTGGGCTGTTAGTCAACTGGGATGTCCTCATTACAAACGGACAAAAGTCACGAGCTGAGAGAAGAAGCATAGAATAGCAAAATAGCTGGTCATTGATTCTAGGATAACTATATATCATCCTCTGAACATCTATATCCCTGAAAACTGTTCCCTAATACACAAAAATCCCCTCACAACTACCCTCTAGTAGAGGGTGTACTAATTCTGGGATAAAAATAATAATAATAATATTGGATATTTATATAGCACACATATCCACCATGCATGGTGCTACCGGTACCCATTTAACACCTGGGTGGAGAGTGTCAAATGTAGATTAATGCCTTGCCAAAGGACATTAATGCCGCGGCGAGACCCCGACCGCGGACCCTGTGATCCACAGTCCGAGGATTAATCCACTAGACCACAACACGTCTACGATGAGACACTTGCAGAAGATCCGATAGTCAAAGCTTAATGTGTTTCTGAGAGACCTGATCAATTATATCAGACTATGTTGGAGATTCATCATCCCATTCTTCTACAATGTGGAAAAAATGGATGACAAAAGGAAATGATGAACCATCAATCTAATCACGTATGAAATAACTTACCTGTCTTCTGAGCTGGCCTACTTTATGCAGATTGGCAAATGATTCCATCTGTTCCCTGTCTTGTAACATTAGAAACCTTCAGAAATGAAAAATACATTAAAGGGGATGATAGGAGGACAAACAAAAGCATTTTAAATTAAATATATATACACTTAAAGGTACTATGTCCCATTTGCAGGTAAAAAAAGTGAAAAGGTTAAATTCCAACGGCATTTGAAAGACATTCTATTTAGAACCTCCCTTAAAACGAAAGAGTTTGAAAATGGCTATTTGGGGGAAAATAACAAATAACGATGTCAGTCAGTCACTTAATAGTGTCTGACGGTGAAGCCTAGAAGAAGGTAAGCGGGTTTCCTAGATTGATTTGAATTCTAGGCCATTGCTAATGTTTAAATTCTACAGATAGGCAAACATGACATAACAATAATTCCTGCAAAGTTCTACAGAATTTGATGTTGGCTGCAAAAGATACATAGTACTAAATCAGGTGTTGCTAAATCTCTTTACAGAAGAAATATTCAAAGCTCACATTTTGAACAAGGCATTACAACATGTGAAACTGCTCACAAACAAAACAGAATATGTTTTTGGTGATTGGTACACTTTAAATCACTCAATATAATGGTAAAGGAGGAATTAAATACAAGAGCCTAGGTCAGTCTCTGGCTCCTAAGCGTTGACACTGTACGGAGCATTGCTATTTAGAAGACAATTAAGGTAGAATCATGTACTCCTTGCACTCATGCATTTTAAGAATCATAACAATGGAGAATATCATGTTTTGTTCTTGATATAAGGGTTTCATGTTGCTATATTGTAGTCATACTATAAGTTTCAGGTATTTCTTCTACAAAGAGATATGGTAGTTTAAATACACTCCCAGTGAACTGTAAAACGCCTTGTTAAGTAGACTACTGAAAGCACGAGAACCATAGTTACTATGCTTTATTTTATTCATATTTCTTAACTGTTCACCTATAGAATGCCAGAAAATTTATTTGAGATTGATTTTATATATCGTCGGTGGGGTGACAAAACCTTGTATCTCAAAAATCATGAATTTTCAGGAGAGAGAAAAAACTTTCCTGTCTCAACAAATTTAGTGCTGTGACACCGTCCTTTCTTTTTAAAAGAATATTTATACAATTTTTAATGTCATTGTTGAAATACATTAAAATAATTGTTTTTATATTTGAAAGTGAGTTACGAGGTTTTTGCCTTTATCTACATTGAGATACAAGTTTTTAGTTTTTATTCAAATTGAGATACAAGTTCTTACTTTCAACTCTGAATGAGTTACAAGGATTTGGTTGAATAAGTTACGAGGATTTGAATTACGTATCTTATTGTTACGAGGTTTTGTCAGTGCAGCTTCAAAGGGGGTTAAAGTTACGAGGTTTAGTTTAAGGGTGTTTGTGTGGAATTTGTGAAAAAACCAAGAAGGAGGCGTTCCATGGATTTATCAGGTGGTGTCGTAGGCCATTAGGTACAAAATTATGCCAAAAAAATCAAAATCTCAAAAACTGAGATACAAGGTTTTGTCACCCCACCGACAATATACTACCTAGACACAATTCTTTGTCTTCAGGTGATAAGTACATTATAAAGAGGTAGCATAAAAGTGTTTAATGTTACGTGGAAAATCTTCCAAAGTGAACAAACTTCACAGTAAATCTTTAAGTATCTATTTCAGGAAGAAAATAATTCTTAATTAAGACATACAATTCATGACACAGGATGTCACCTCCACTGTGCTGGCATGCCAGGTCATGACACAATTGTGACAAACATGTTATGCAGCGTGTAAATTCTTAGATAGGATCACCTGTCCAATATGAGCTACAGGGGTGTATAACATACCAAAACTGGTTTCTTTTTGCTCATTTCATAAAATCACAGTATTGGATAAAATGATAGATTGCATCTCTAAATTATCATCAAATGATCACCATGTTTAATACAGACTTACTTGAGAGACCGAACTGTTAGGGCTCCCTCGTTTCCTTCTCTTCTTATACTATCTAGCATTTCTCTCAGTACAGTCACATCAATTTTATCCTGGAGAGAGAATGGAATCAGTAACATTATAAATTACATAGAAACTGAAATAATCAATCAGAAATCTCGACTGGGGTTTAAAGAGCAATGTATCACTGTTTTCATGTTAGCTCATACAGAGCAAAGATTTCTTTCTGACACTAACTTATTTTCAGCTCCTGTATTGTAAAGGAAAAAGGAGTATTCAATAGAGGACTAAAAGGTCCTCATCACTAATAACTTAAAATTTCAATTATAAAAATTAATGACAGATATTGTTAAACATATGAATGAAGTATAGTTATAAATGTGCATCATAATAACAACTACCTTAAGAAGACAAAGTATACATTAAACCAGCTCCCTACTTGAACCATGTGGATTCTATATTAAACCTAAATGGGTTCAATTGGGATAGGTACTGTAAAAAAAAGTTCATTATCATTTGTATCGAGGGGTTTGAGCCAATCAGAAAACAAGGGAAATACTCTTGGTGGTCTCGCCTGCATTACACACTCTGATATGATAACAAAATTGAGGTTGAGAAATTATTTATTGGCAGGGTGACCCATTAGCAGGCCCCCCAAAATGAAATCCTCTGAATATAATCAGCATTTTGAAGTGAATATTGACTAAGAATCATCAGAAGAATTATTTACTATAATTTGTACCAAGATTAATAACTTGAATAAAATAAGAACAAATAACAAAAATTGATTTATTAATTCTCATGTTAAGTTGTGAAAACATAATCAAAGTCTACTGACCTAAAATGACCTTTGACCTCAACTTTGTGACCTGGAATTTGAGTCATATGATTTTGTTTTGATACTTGATAACCCTTGCGTAAATCTTTCATGGAATTTGAACAAACAATTTTGAAATTATGCTAACAATTCAAATTCTTGATGTTGATGCCACAACAAGGTCTAAGTTTGCAGACCTAAAATGACATTTTCCCTTGACTTTGTCACCTAAAGGACTAATCACATGATTTGTAATACTTGATACCCCCTATGTTCAAGTTTCATGGAAGAGGAATGTATACTTTCCAAATTATGTTAAAAATTCAAAATCTTAACCTTTGGTTAAGTTTTTGATGTTGATGCCACAACATAATCTATTAAAGTTTGTTGACCTGAAATGACCTTTCAACTTAAATTCCAGTGACCTGAAATTCTCCTCAGATGATTAGGGATACTTGATAACCCTTTAGTCCAAGTTTCATTGAATAAGAACTTTTACTTTCAAAATTATATTAACAATTCAAAAACTTAACTTTAAGTTAAGTTTTTTATGTTGACGTCGGCGCCGTCACCGGAAAAAGCGGAGTCTACCGGTATGTAACGTTTTTGCTATGCAGGGAGACAAAAAAATGGCTTGTGCAGATACCCAGATGACCAATGGGCAGTATATGTTCAATACCTCATGGTTTGGGGGAGTGCGAAGGCTTTAAAAGGTGAAAAGGATTTGAAATCTCACAGGGTAAGAGAATACATGTATGCACATGCATGGCCCTTCACAATACTTGGGTAAGAACAAAATATGTTGTGTTTTTTCTCTGCATTTTTAGTGAGCATGTGAATAGGATTTACTTGACGTGATGACTCAAGAAATGTGCTCTTCAGTTCGTAGGATATTGAATCACAGTCATACAATATTATATGAATATCCTGCCGCTTAAGATAACCGATTGGACTTACTTCTCTAGCCTGATTCCATAAGTCTTGCTCAACAGGGTTAACATCAAGTGGAGGGAGAGTAAACTTGAAGTAAGGCCTCAGATTCTTGTAGACATACAGGTACGGCCCTGATGCTACACCAATAGCTGTAACACAGACACAGTTGAACAAAGTCGTTAATCACTTCAAAATCAAGGTAAAGCATGCATCTTCTTGAAAAGCCACTTTATAAATATAGACCTGAACCTGGTCATAAATTAATTGATTTTCTTGATGAAATTACAGATCGTTGTGATTTCATCTGTTACATAACGGTAAAAAGTAGTTATGTTTTCTTGTTTATGGTTTTTATGCCTGAGTGTATGTCTGACTTTTGTAGGAAGAAGACAAAATACTGTCCTCTATAATTCAGGAGACTCTTAAGATGACTTTTGGCCGGGGGGTAAAATAATCAACTTTTCTTTGGTTCCGTATGTCACGCTGCATATCAATTAAAATAACAACTATATTATAACGTAAACTATATTTCAAATTTATTTGCGTTTGATTAAAAGGTCATAACTAGCTTTAACACCACAAAAATGCTTGAATTGTGAATTTCATTTTAAAATTAGACTGTTATATAGGTTCTGATCTGTCCTATACGTCACATGGCCTAGACTTGCCCTTGAGCACTGAATCAAGAGATTAGATCACACCGACTACCTGGTACTCTTGGTTCATTGTTATCCATGTAGAATGTACAGACACCTGTAGGTAGATCAATGATGGCATTCTCACTGATGAGGGTAGTTCCTTTATACACCTTAAGCTTCATGTCAAAGGTCCCTGTACCCAGGTCTGCTATCACCAGCTTCGCTTCCCCATCACCGGATATGTCAGAAAAGGCTGAAAATGTAAACCATTTTATAAATAGTAATAATAATCATATTAAATAGCTTCATTTACAGTATGGACACTTGAAATTTGCTGAATAGGTCATGTTGATCAATATAACAGGGTGCTGTTGTTTCAACACACAAAATTACTTTAAAAGATCAACAATTTTCAAAATGTAAGAAAATCAGGATGGTCTTTTCTTTTTAGAGGACCTATAATAATATGCTATCCACATTCCACATTTTGAGTAGTGCCCCAAGGGAGAAGGTGCTTAGGAGAAAAACAGAAATTAATGAATTTTTTGTGACATGACAAACAGGAGAGTTGTCTGTTCCTATATCTCATTCATTGACTGTATCACCAATTTGAGATTCGCATAGATTTAGTGATCTCATATATCAAACATTCATAAACCTCTTATTACTAGTCCGATTTATTTCACCCTATTGCCATTCTGTTTCTCTTATTTTTTTGCTTTCATGACTTTATTACAAAGGTTGAAATGCCTTTGAGTATGTCAACCTAAAAATGATTTGAAAACTTTCCAAAGAGCAGAGCTGCTTGTAAAGCACCGTACAAATGAAAAAGAAGTTTGTCCAGCTACAAACATACTTTCATCAAGTCAGAAGATAGAATGCTGTTTTGAAAGCACATCAGCAACAGAACTTGTGGTAGAAAATCATGATGACAAACACCTTTTCTACAGTGTGACAGAGTGTACTTAGATGCAACAAATGAACAAGTTTATTACTTCATCAGAGCCTAAATGCTATACGTACATTTATTTACTTCTTTACCACAGTGAAATATCAAAACAAAATCTCTCTTGAAAAAGCCGGATATGGTGTGTAAAAACATATTGGATCTCACAACCTCAAAGATCATGTGAATGTATCTAATGTCTTGATGAATTTTTTAACCTATTGACTACTGAATTCTGTCATTCCCATAGGCTTAAAGGTGAATTGGGAAGAAAGTGGTGAAAATATGCATGTTTGCTATTGTTGGAATGCTGATGACATAAGGAATACAATATATTGATTGACAGAAATTTGCATGTGTTGTTAAATTATTATTAGACTTAGAAAGATCAATAGTGTAAGCAGAGGAACCCGGAAGCGGTGATATTCTCGTTCGTGACGTAGTGTATGTGACGTATCTCCGTGGACTGTTCCTAAACCCGGAAGTACAACGTATTATTTCAACGTAAATACGTACACAAACATGGGTCATTTGTTTAGTAGATTTTGCAATTTTTGTAATATTTAATGAAGTGTTTTATCGAATACAATTAAGTAATAAACATTCTTTCAATTATAAGCATTGGTTACTTCCCGATGTTTGGTTTCCTTGAAATATTGACGTTTAGTACTGTAAAATTGATCGTCTTGCAGATCCTGACACACCGGCTTCGCCTATGTTTTGTTTTGATAATTAGCGTAACTTGAATCTCGTGGCACGGGGAAAACTCGCGATAGCTCAGCTCAGCCATTCGTAGTGCAGTGTTCACTGTGTTTCGGTGTATTGCAGCGTGACATTTTTGGGAGATAATAGTTGTTTTTCTCGGGTTATAATTAGCTGAAACGTCTGTCAATCTAAGCAATTTAAACAAGGAGACCGCGATCAGAATGAAGGTGAGCTAAAACAGTTGTATTCCTCGGCTTGTAATTACTTTGTGTCTAGTTGAAATGTCTGCTGATCCAGAAAAAAACTCAGCAAAGAGACGGCGCGGTAGTGCGGTACTTTCTCTTCGCCATGCATGTTGAATCGACGATACAACAGGGAAGAATCGTTGGGGTATAGGACGAATAATCACCCCATTTTCCCCGTCGAAGACTTCTTCAAATTATAATTTTAAGTAGCCATCCAGATGCTCAGAGAAGTCGAGCAACCTAGTAAGCCAAAATTGTAATTACTCCCTTTGCATATTTTGAGATAATGTTGCCCAACCCGCTGTTTGAATGTTTCCCTATGCACCCGCTGAAGCTCCGACGCCTTTGGCGTAGGCGTTGTCTCGGAGCTTCCTAGGGTAGCTGCAGCTGCAACTCCCTCATCACGATTCGATCAGCGTTTACATTCTTGTCGTCTTTACATTCGCCCAATTCACCATCATCTTCACTTTCTTTACCATCATCACTGCTACTAAGTTCTTCTTCATCATACTCTATTCATTTCTAGTTCATTTGAGCTGTCTTCTGTCATTTTTACTGACGATTATCATCCCGATATAACATCTATACTTTCACTCTGATTATGTACCCTGCAGTGCTATCTGATTGCGAATAGAATGCGCGCGGTGACCGTGTTGTGAATATAGTCCACGGAATGACGTCACACGCCCAAACCTCCTTATGGTATCGTAGACGAAATTCTCTCAGAAAAACTTGAGTCTCGTAACTTCATTCCATTATATCTCCTTCCCCTTATGTTTATTGAAAATGAACCTACAAACAAAAATGAAGAACTGAAAATAACCTTTCTAACGATACCTAATTCAATATGAATGGAATTCACCTTTAATACGTGGTCAACCCAGCTAGTGTAGGTCATGGGTTAATTGAAGGCAAGTTGTAAGCAAACTGCACTGCACTTACCCATACATGATGAGAATGTGTAGAGGCTTGCCACAGGGTCATTATGAGCATTAAGCCACTTAGTGTTTCCTTCATGGCTGTAAAAAATTAGCAAAGCAAATGGAAGCAAACAACAAATGTTTTTAAAACAAGCATTATGTACCATACAGACAATATTACCAGAAATACCAGAGAAATCCCTTAAAGGTAATACAAAGTTTTGGTAATATTACAACAGGACTGGATTATGAAATCTATAATTTGCATTACGATTGTGAAACCTAGTGTTAGAATAAGTAACTTTGAAAAAATTTGGCTCTAAAATGCTAAGGATTTCAACAAATTAAAGGGAAAGTCCACCCCAGGATTTTTTTTAGCTGACGATATAGACCTAATAATACCATGAAGAATGATACAAGTCTCATTAAAATCCATGATCACATAACGAAGATATATCGACTTTTTTATCGAAAATCAGCCGCCCCCCAAATGCAAATGCGTTACATGGGCATGAAACGATCGCCAAAAAATAACCGATAGTATCGAAATTGTGACGTATGTTGCGAGCTGCCTTCTTATTTCGCAGACATTCACTTTCGCTCGCGGTACACTGTTATCGCACTGACACGACGAATCATGAATGAAAGTGAAAGCGAAAGTGAATGTCTGCGAAATAAGAAGGCAGCTCGCAACATACATCACAATTTCGATACTATCGGTTATTTTTTGGCGATCGTTTCATGCCCATGTAACGCATTTGCATTTGGGGGGCGGCTGATTTTCGATAAAAAAGTCGATATATCTTCGTTATGTGATCATGGATTTTAATGAGACTTGTATCATTCTTCATGGTATTATTAGGTCTATATCGTCAGCTAAAGAAAATCCTGGGGTGGACTATCCCTTTAAAATATTGAATTTATCTGTGCTTCCGATAAATTTCAAAGAGCGCATACAATGGTAGCTGCGACCATGAAAATCTCGTAATATGCAGTTCTGATACCGGTATATAATTTCTAAACGGGGATAGAAAATTGGTCGATTTTAGTGAAGAAACATTGTTTTGGAGCTAAAATTATTAATCTTTAGAGGGAGCTTATACAACATAAAATGTTTATGACTCATAATTTCATCACTTTAGATTTGAATTCAACCGCGACAATGATCATTGAATATTGTAGGATCGCATATGCTTCCAATAAGTTCATTTGAACCAAATTCATGATCCATACCAAAACTTTGTATTACCTTAATCATGCGCATGTACGATTCTATACTGTTACTGCTGTACTAGATGTACATGCCAATGATACAATCAGGGGGTCGTTTCTTGAAACCGTCATAACTACAAGATCAACAACATCTTGATACTCTCGCTCAACTTGTCCGCCAATTAGTCTTTCACAAAACCGTCTTTGCCAAGATGAGCAACAACTTACGCGACAATTCTTTGTCACGACTCTAAACCCGTCATATCTATAGAAAATTCCATCTCAATTAGACAACTTTAAGTTACTAGTAGTCTATGCCTATGGGTAGGGATGTTACAAAAAAAATAAATCTCAGAATTCAAGCTCCTGCTTTATGCCATTCGACAGAGCTTGATAAGACCTTTTATTTGATGCCTCATTCATCATAATAGCCCCAGTAATAAGAAAGTTATGCCAATTTTAAACGCCCGGAAATCATGTATTTAATTGCTTTGTTTTCCTTTGTTTTTAAACCAAAAGTTGTGATCTCAAATGTGACCGAAAGATTCTATTTCATGACATAAAATTACCCCAAAATGTATGTAAATACACAAAAAACGCTAATCGGGCCGTCATTTTTGCATGACATTTTCACATTCCTCATCCAAAAAAACATATTTCTAATCGTTAGATTTTGCTGAAATTTCACCAAAAGCAAATTCACATGTTAACCAATCGGTCTAGATACTTTTTTTCAAATCCTGTAGGTAGGATCAGGGTACAGAATGGCACTAAACACGACTCTTGTGAAACAGTGCAGCAAAACAAACCGCCAAAAACATAAATCATAAAAAGTTTAGTATGAAATGAAAGATAACAATGTCATTCTTCTCATCCAATAGAAATCATGAAACAAAAATCTAATCAGCCCATCAAAAGATCACATTTACGTAGGCTCTCCAAATTGGTCTCCAATAGTGCATAACAGCCCCATGGCAGAAACCTTCATGACGAAAGCACACACATTGTAACATACCTACTATGGGCAGCGGAAAAATGAAACGGAAATTTCATTTTAAAACTTATTTCTTGATCTTCAAGCTCTCATTTCACTCTTCAGTTTCTATTGTATTTTGTTTCTGGGCAGAAAAATGCTCCTTCTTATTACTGAAATATTTTGCTCTTCATCATTCTATATTTTAAGTGACTTTAAAATCCTGTTAAAGGACTAATTTTCTTTTCTTTTCTTTTCATGGGTAGATTGCCAAATAAAGGAGGTAAGAATTCTCCTTAGGTGACCGAATACCGGGCGCGCTACCCTCTTCGTTTTTAGGAAAAATACACAAAAAAAGATAAGAAAATTGACACGAAAGGGGTAAGAAATAGAGTCTATAACGACTTTATATCATGACCATCAATTGAACAATTGATGAAGATTTAGTTGACTTTTTGGTATGCTACTTTAAGAAGGGTATCTCCACGCCGGATAAAAAATGGATACGAAAGTGTCACTAGCGCCGCAAAATAGATGAGTCTTTCCACATACAATTGCGCTTCTCTCATCACAAAGTTAGCGTGGATTTGTCTGGAGAGGAATTTTTATTGACAAAACCATACAGACACCGAATCCAAAATCAAACTTAAAGAAGAGCAGTCTCGGTAAGCTGTGCCTGTAGACGGAATTTTTCTGTCTCTTTCGTTCATTAGCTCCTACCCAAATCTGAGGCTAACGAACGAAAGAGACAGAAAAATTCGGTCTAGGTAAGCTGCAGCTGGTAACGGTTACTAACGACGCCATTCGTAACACTTGTTGGCATTGCAGTACCGCGTACCGAGGCGAGCGGAACTATGAACGCAGAACAGGCCTAAACTCTGGGCAAGCAATACATTGACTGCTGGCTCGCGCTCGCAGTCTGCAGCAGCCTCCAAAGGCTATATTTGATACAAACTTGTAGTTTTACAGGTTGTACTCACTCTTTACAAATCAAATTCCAAAACTATTGATTAATACATATTTATAGGAGAAACATACCTCATGATAATTGATTTGTCAACGTTAGACAGTTCATTTTTCCCATTTTCCACGCTCATTTTGCTGGGAGATGAGAGCAATCAGAAAAATGTATGATGATTAATCGTATTCAGTCGATAGAGGGCGACTCTGTAAATGAACTCATTATTATGGTTCTTAGGATGCATTTAGCGGATAAAGATCTTATGATTTCTTGACGGTACAATTTGGCCTTTTAATTGCCCTCCTTTCCAATTTTCTTTTGTTTCGTTTTTGATATCTTTACTGTGAATATGGCTTCTTAAGGTGCCAGTGGTGGATCAAGGGGGGGCGAATCGACCGCCCCCTTTAGTTGCCAACAAAAAATAGGGGAAAGGGGAAAACTGAGAGCGACGGGAGAAAAAAGGAGAAAAGCCTGAGAGAAAAAAGGTTTAAAAAAAAAGAGGAGAGAGAGAGAGAGAGAGATAGAGAGAGAGGGAGGGAGATAGAGGAAGGGGGAGAAAGAAAATAATAATAATAATAAGGGGACCGGCCTTTAAGGCCCCTTTAAAGTGTCGGGAGCCCCAAATTCGTCAATAATTTGATTGCAACATTTCACTTAAAATTGTGTCATAATGTGACACACTTCTGCAAAGAATTCCCCCCCCCAAAAAAAAAAACACAACAAGACACAACAACAACAACAACAACAACAACAACAACAACAACAACACAACAATAACAGTTTGTTTGAAGACAAATATTCGACTTCAAACACATGGTTTTCAAAATCCTTGTCTTATACCCAAACCCTTCCACCTTACCCACACACACACACGCACACACCCACACACACACACACTTAACATGACCTTGGCCGTTTGTTTGTGTGTATGCATGTTTGTGTCGTGATATTAAGTTCACTTACGGCTTTGAACTTCATCGTTCAATGTGCTTTGATCATGGCTCTCGACAATATGTGCCGATGGCGACAATTTTGTGCCGTCAGATTTTGCAAAAAAAAACAGTGGCGGATTCAGGGGGCAGAGGGGGCACGTGCCCCCCACCCCCCCCCCCCCCCCGGTAAAAAAAAAGGGGTGAAAGGGGGAAGGTGCAAAAAGAAAAGGGAGAAAAGGAGAAAAAGGAGGGGGAAGAGAGAAGGACAAAGTTAAGGCGAACATGACTAATGCTAAAGATTTTATCTCCTTTATAACTTCTTACTCCAACTTCTAACTTAGTCTTGAATGACTTTTCTGATATACCTGTTTTAAGAGCTCTTTCAGCAGATTCTCCCAGCTATTAATCCTGTCACAGTTGCTGGTTTCATTGTCATATATTTTTTGTCATCCCTGTGGCCGCAAAGAGTCATAATTCTGCCTACCACCAGGCGCGGATCCAGGATTTCTTAGGGGGGGGGGGCCCACTTTTTTTTTTTTGGCCCGAAAAAAATTCGTAACGACTCATCCAGCCGCTAAATAAGCGGGGGGGGGGAGGACCCTTTTTTTGGGGGGTCTCGAAATTTGAAAATTTGGGGTGAGGTCACCTTTTTTAGGTCAGCCATCGGCATGATTTTTTTTTAATTAAAAAAAAAAAAAAATCACAGAAAAGGGGGGGGGGGCGGTTGCTCCAAAATACACACATAAAAAACCGAAGGGCGGAGGGTCAACCCCCTAACCCCCTCCCCCCTTCTGTACGTGCCTACTCGTCTGAAAATAGTTTTTCCCCTCCCGCGCGAAGCGCGGAAGCTTTTACGTTTCATTAAATCATTAGAAAAAGAAGACGATTCGTTGTACAGTTTTTTAATCTTAATCCTCGTCTTAATTCATCCCCCTCTCCCGCGCAAAGCTCGGAAGCTTTTACGTTTCATTAAATCATTAGAGAAAGAGACGATGCGTTGTACCGTTCTCGACTCTTAATCCTCATCTGAATTGAGTTTTCCCCTCCTCCCTCCCGCGCGAAGCGCGGAAGCTTGTACGTTTCATTAAATCATTAGAGAAAGAAGACGATTCGTTGTACCGTTCTCGAAAATAATCCTCGTCTGAATACAGCTTTTACGTTTCATTAAATCATTAGCGAAATAAGACGATTCGTTGTACCGTTATGACTTTTAATCCTTGTCTAAATTAAGTCCCCCCCCCCCCTGCCCTCCCCCGCGCGTAGCGCGGAAGCTTTGACGTTTCATTAATTCATTAGAGAAAGAAGACGATTCGTTGTACCGTTCTCGACTCTTAATCCTTGTCTAAATTCAGTTTCCCCCCCGGCCCCCCCCCCCACTCAGGTTTCGAAATGACCGCATGCGTGTTGCCAAAATGTCCGGTAAAGGGGTACTTTTCGTGCGACAAAGTCCGGCCCGAGAATTGTAAAAAAAGGGGTGTATTTGACTTTTCACCCGGAGATTTCTTTAAAAAGGGGGTGTTTTTTCTTTTTTTCTCTCATCTCTTTGGACTCCTGAGAAATTATTCCGAATTTAGGGGGGTACATTGAGCATTTTTCCTGATTTAGGGGGGTCTCCAAGGCAGGAAAAGCCCGCGAAAAGCCCGCGAAAGGGGGGTTCGGAAATGTTGGCAGTCCTCAGATAGGGGGTGCTTTCAAAAAGAGGGAACGAGCATAATTATGCGTACCCTAAATAACACTGAGTGGGGGGGGGGGGGGGGGCGGGTTTTCCCCCCGCTTCGACGTTTCATTAAATTTTTAGAGAATGAAGACGATTCGTTGTTCCGCTCTCGAAAATAATTTAGTTTCCCCCACCCGCGCGAAGCGCGGAAGCTTTTACTTTTCATTAAATCATTAGAGAGAGAGGAAGATACGTCGTACCGTTCGCGACTCTTAATCCTTGTTTAAATCAATTTGACTTTTCACCCGGAGATTTCTTTAAAAAGGGGGTGTTTTTTCTTTTTTTCTCTCATCTCTTTGGACTCCTGAGAAATTATTCCGAATTTAGGGGGGTACATTGAGCATTTTTCCTGATTTAGGGGGGTCTCCAAGGCAGGAAAAGCCCGCGAAAAGCCCGCGAAAGGGGGGTTCGGAAATGTTGGCAGTCCTCAGATAGGGGGTGCTTTCAAAAAGAGGGAACGAGCATAATTATGCGTACCCTAAATAACACTGAGTGGGGGGGGGGGGGGGGGGGCGGGTTTTCCCCCCGCTTCGACGTTTCATTAAATTTTTAGAGAATGAAGACGATTCGTTGTTCTGCTCTCGAAAATAATTTAGTTTCCCCCACCCGCGCGAAGCGCGGAAGCTTTTACTTTTCATTAAATCATTAGAGAGAGAGGAAGATACGTCGTACCGTTCTCGACTCTTAATCCTTGTTTAAATCAATTCCCCCCCCCCCCCCTTCCGCGCGAAGCGCGGAAGCTTCGACGTTTCATTAAATTATTATAGAAAGAAGACGATTCGTTGTACCGTTCCCGAAAATTATCCTCGACTGAATTAAGTTCCCCCTGCCCTCCCCCCGCGCGTAGCGCGGAAGCTTTGACGTTTCATTAATTCATTAGAGAAAGAAGACGATTCGTTGTACCGTTCTCGACTCTTAATCCTTGTCTGAATTTTAAATATGTTCTTTGTCTATTCCCTTTTCTTCCTACGTCCTCTTCCTTTACACTCCTCTCTTTTTTGGCCGGCGTTTATTGAGGGACCTTCCCACCGCCCTGGCTACGCGCCTGCTGTCAGATGATTATGTTGATACCTTGTCCGCCCCGGAAGCTCAGGGGTTTAAGGTTTTAATTTACGGTCAGATTAGCATTCAGGGGTCCGCCTTAGCGCCCTAGACGGGGTCCAGGGGGCAGAGCCCCGGAAGTTAAGGAGTTTAGGCATTTAATTACGGTCAGATGAGCATTATTTTGATACCTAATTGTTACAATGGCAGGTCACTAATTGGCTTGGGGTTCAGGGGGCGGAGCCCCGGAATCTCAAGGGTTTTAGGCACTCAATTACGGTCAGATAAGTATCGAGGGGCCCGCCTAAGGGCTCTTGGTTGGGTCCAGGGGGCAGAGCCCCCAGAAGCTCAGGGGTTTTAGGCGTTTAATTACGGTCAGATGAGCATTTTTGATACCTTATTATTTGTGACACTAGCAGGACACTATTTGGCGTAGGGTCCAGGGGGCAGAGCCCCCAGAAATCAGGGGTTTTAGGCATTAAATGACCGTCATATGAGCATCTAAGGGCCCTCCTTAGGGCCCTAGGTGGAATCCAGGGGGCAGAGCCTTTAGGATTTTAGGCATTAAATTTAATCATGGTCCGATGAGCATATTTTGATACCCCATTATAATGTGACACTGGCAGTTAACTATTTTTTCTTTCTCGCTCTCTTTCTTTCTATTTCTCTTTGTGAGGGAATGAGAAATAGCTCTTTCTTTATAATGCAAATTAGTCAGGGGTAAAAGGAATGTACCTAACTAAAGAGGAGTGATATGCCCCAGTGAACATACACTCACTGCATGCAGGTTAAAGCTCATACATGCAGTGAGCAGAGATTAGACTGGTTGTAGCTGTGCCTACATAAAGCTGTAATTGATGTCTCATCCTGATATTCTTGATGTCTATAGTTGGTTTTGGACACTTTAATATGTGAGTACAGTATATAATTAACTCTCTGATGTTAAGATTTGCTGAGGAGCTTAATTGGATAGATTATGATTTGTGTGAAGAAGAGGGAGATTTAACTTTATTTACATGAAGGATGCATGCTGGTAGTAGTTGAGTTATGCCTATTAATGCTAGAAAGGCGTGGTAGAACATTGCTTTTTGGTAAGCCTTGTACTGTGATTAGTTGGGAGTATATGTTTCTATATTGCTTAAGGCTGATAGAAGGATTATGATGGCTCACTAATTGGAGAATTGTGTTATATATATATGTGAAAGTAATAAATAGGGAGTGGCCTTCATTGCCGATCTATTTACTACATGAATTTCATAGGCTGAGGTAAACTCAATATATATACAATGTACATGTATGAACTAAAATGCATACACTGTATAATATGGAAGATGGTCTGGAAAGCAGATGTAGCAAGTAATTATTTGTGATCATAATGATGCAATACTTACTGTACTTTGTGTGTCTTTTACTTTTCTACAGCAACTGAAGTGACTTCATGCAGTCAAGGGTCTTCTACCCTCTTTTGTTTGATTTGAACATCATGAAATAAAGAATGGCCTCATACCCAATAGAACCGCAACAACTGCTTCGTCTCATTTATGACTTCGAGTCGATACCCTCACATCTTTAATATACTTTTTCAAAGAAAGTGTGGGGGAGGGGCTCGAGGATCCCGATCCCAGTCTTTCCGCGGGCCCTGATATGTAGGCATCTCAAGAAGCATTTTCTTGCCTGGCTGTAAATTTAGGAATTTGTCATTTTCCAACAAACGCATGAAGTGAGGAAAATTATCTCATTTCAGCATTATTTGTTAACCACCGTTATGGAATTATAAATAAACCACGTTTGAATTCTATTTCTCCAACCCCCCCCTCCCCTATCAGTATGCCAGTGCCCCCCCCCCCCCTCCGATCTACACCTTGTTGGCGGGAAAATTGCAACTGATATCCCTTACCTTTCTTCATTCTCTTTTTTTTCCTTTCCCTTTCTCTCCTTTTCACTTTCCCTTCCCTTCCTTATCTCTCTTTTAGGTTTGCTGGGGGGGGGGGGGGGGGTGAGGGGCACGGTCATTTTGGTCCCCAACCCGCTCCACACATTGTTGGCGGGATTAACCGCAACTGGTCTCCGCTTTTTGTCTCCCTTTTCTTTTTTTCTCCCTCTTTTTGTTCCCTTTTAGCTCTCCTCTTTTCCTTTTCCTTCCTTCTCTCTTTTTTAGCGAGGACGGGGGGGGGGGGGCTAGGGTCTTTTGCCCCCCCCCCCTCGATCCACAACTTGTTGGCGGGAAAATTGCAACTGATATCCCCCTTTTCTTTTCTTCTTCCTATTTTGTCCTTCCCTTTATCTCCTCTTTATCTTTTTTCTTTCCTTTTCCTTCCTTCTCTTTTATTTTTTTATTGGGGGGGGGGGGGGAAGGGGGAGGCAAGTCCTTCCCCCCATCTCCTTCTTCCCTCTTTTCTTTTCTTCTTCCCCTTCTTTTCTTTCTCTCCTCTTTTCCTTTTCCTTCTCTCTCTCTTTTTTTTTTTTTTTTTTTTTTGCGGGGGGGGGGGGGGGGGGGGCAAGGCACGCTCGGCCCCCCCTGGATCCGCGCCTGCCTACCACAAAGTTTCTATCCGTTTCGCAAGCTCCTTTTTTCCATCGCATAGGCCTACATGTAATGCTTATTGCTTCCAGTTTGAAATTCCACCATTTCCCCTTCAATTTAAACGATCTAGAAGTGATTGATTGTGGAAATTGTATATGTTTCTGTATTAAGTTGTTAATGTACTTTTGAAGTATTTTGATGCATTTAATTAACCATACATGTGGGTCCAGAAATGTCAGCTGCAGTAAGCTAGTGGTGAAAGAAGTTGAGTTCTCTCAAAAAAAATTACTGACATGGAGGACAAGAGTTAATTTTTTAAATTTCAAGTACACAAGTACCACTACCGGTAGTTGTATTGAAAGTTTATTGTAGTTTTCTTCTGTTGGAACACAAATCCTTTGTACATGCAAAATCTTGATATCTATTTCATTCTTTATCTTTGTAGTGAAACTGATATAAAGAAATTGTGTTTGGATATCAAATTTCATGAACAGAGCATCTTTTCCTGTGATTTGTTCACATAGTTGTGGATCTCTTGGGCCTAATCATTTGCATATTATCAATGTTGACATATTTCTACTCGTGCAAACACTCTCACTCCTCACATCCTTATGCAACAAACGTGATGTCATGTGGGACATATTTGTGTTTTTTGTGATATCCTCACTTTGTGGAACCTGGTGATTTTGCAAATAAAAAGCATATAATCATTATTTTTGTTCATCTTTCATATCTAATTTCTATGTTTACAGCATTTGAAGGGTTTTATTTCATTTATCCACTTTCTACAAGCTGGCACATTAGGGATATATAATATATGCTAGCTGGAAGTTACGGAAATATGTTCGGGAAGATGTTGATTTCAGCTACAATCATATTAATATTTTGTAGGACCTCCGACCAGACATTTCTATGGTGGCTCCTAAGGGACACGCAAACGCAAAAATGTGACGTATACCTATGCAACAAAAAATTGACGTAAACCTTTGCTTGGTAATTTTTTCGTTTTTCTGTACTCAATGGCCCTGAAGGGAGACGCAGACGTGAAACTCTGCTGAAAAAATCTGCGTCCAATATTCACGTCTGCGTCTCCCAAAAGGAAACGCAGACGTGAATATTTGACGTGAATTTTTTTTCAGTAAGCTGAGCACCAGATAAGCGTATTTGTGTTTGTTCTGCTATGTTTTAAACAGCTTTATCTCGACATTAATTTAATGGACTAAAATTGATATATACTATAGAAGGCCTATAC
Source organism: Strongylocentrotus droebachiensis (assembly GCA_035222895.1). Classification (NCBI taxonomy): domain Eukaryota; kingdom Metazoa; phylum Echinodermata; class Echinoidea; order Camarodonta; family Strongylocentrotidae; genus Strongylocentrotus; species Strongylocentrotus droebachiensis. The sequence goes on along the minus strand of JAVYIG010008804.1, from coordinate 33,441 downwards.
ATTACGCTTTGAAATGTGTAAACATATTTTGCCTGTACCAAGCAATTACTTCTTTTTGTGCATCTTGTTGCCATTTGCCCCCCCCCTTCTATCACATCCTTTTATTCTCTCTCTATTTCTTTCCATCTCTTCTCTCTCCTCTTTCTCCTGATGTCCCACCACTCTCTCTCCCGTTCTCTCGATCTTTTCCTCCTTTCTCCATCCCAATCTGTCTCTCCCCTCTCTCTCCTCTTTCTATCCCAATCTAATCCCAATTTTCCAGCAGATTTTCACGTCTGCGTGTCCCTTCAGGGCCATTGAGTACAGAAAAGCGAAAGAGGTCGCTATTCATAATACAAAATCAGGGTCGTTATACACAAGAGTACACAGGGTCGTTATACTAGAATAACGTCGCCATTCATGATACGAGAAGAGGGTCACGATTCATGATACGAGAAGATGGGATATGGGATATTCATAATGCGGAATGAGGGCCATATTCATAATATGAAATTAGGGTCGCTATACATAAGGGTCCTTATTCATAATACTAGAAAAGGGTCGCTATTCATAACAGGAGAAGAGGGTTGCTATTCATAATGCGTAATGAGGGCCCCATATTCATAATATGAAATTAGGGCCGCTATACATTAGGGCACCTATTCATAATATTAGAAATGCTATTCATATTACGAGAAGAGGGTCACTATTGTTGTTTATATTAAATTTATAGTATAGTTTTAAGTCGGTATATAGGGTCGCTATTCATAAGTATCATTATTCATAATAATAATTATGGCCCAATACGAAGAAGAGGTTCGCTATTCATAACAATTATAATAACCTTTTAAAGTCCACTCCACATTGTATTAAGTTAAACCGAAAATGGAAATTAATTTTGCCCAATTGATCGTGAGCCCGGCAGCCACTGAGCAGCGCCAGATCGACGTTGCTCTATCCCCTATTGTTGAACAAGGTTGTACAAGGTAGCAGCAACTCCCGTCTTTTAACGTATTTTGGTATATGACGCGGCCGGGGTTTGAACCAACGACCTCCCGGTTGTGAGGCGGACGCTCTACTGACTGAGCCAACACACTGGTATAAGGGTCACTATTCATAATACTGTAAAAGGGTCGCTACCCATAATACGGGAAGAGGGTTGCCTTTCACATTACGAGAAGAGAGTCACTAGTACCGTTTAGTAGGACTTATGGACCTACATTATTTAGCCTTAGCCATATCCGGGCACCCAGAGACTCTTCAATTTCACCTAATGAAGAGTTTCAAGATTTTCGTTTTTTCATGAATTATCATACCCCAGGATTCTAGTAATCATATTAATTTACCTAACTTGATTTACCCACAATCTTCTGAAACTTTCCTTACACCGAAAACAAACGGAGTTGGACCGGACCATGAGCCTAGTTACTGCCCCCCGGAGAGGGGTGGGGAGGGGGCAGTTTAAAATGTTGTTTTGTTTTGGGGGATAGGGGGCTTGAACGCTCTCGGACCTTGAGGGTTTTCGCGTCATACAGCGTACAAGAGGACTGTAATGCAATCCCAATATGATTTACTGTTTGAGTTATATAGTATTATAAATAACCGATAGTATTTATATTTCGTACGCTTAAATATTTATGTATACAACTAAACAATATGTTTTTCTCTGTATTAAAATCACAAGGGTTATAAAACACTATTAGTGGCAAAATTTGAATTTGAAAAGATCAATGACCGTAATGTTGCTAATGGTGAATATTTTGGATCCATACTTTTAGGAAAGTCTTCAATTATGATTTTTTTACAACATTTTACAAGTTTTTAGATTTTTACCGTGCAAACTACTGCAGCGCCCTTTATGTGCCTCTTTACGAATTATTTCATTCGCTTGTTGTTCTAATAATTTATTTCAATAGTCAGAATGCAAATTGGATACATTACTTGTTGTCAGGTAGGGCCAGCTAATGTTTGTTCAACCTAGCAAAAACTAATGTATGCAATTTGCATTCTATTGAGATAGCTTGTCGCGAGGTAAATGTATATAAAGTTGAATCATTTTGAAATGGCTTATTGGAAGAAAACGTATTTAATAATGAGTTCTCTGTAAGAAACGAGTAGGTACACCATCAAACTGATGTGATACTTTCTATTTACAACTGACTCAAACAATATATTCCCAGATGTGCCTTAATTAGCCAAATTTGGAAATAATTTCTTTAAATTAAAAAAAATATATTATTCGTATTAAGTATGAGGAATTCTGGGAAATAAACAACCTGTAATATTAGTCAGAAAAAACTGTTTGATTATAATTTTGGCCGTTGGAATAAGTCGTATGAAAAAAACTCAAAATAAGTTGAACAAATGCAACCCTTTCTTTTCAAATTCCTTCATGTTTGCTGTTTTGTTTTCACTAATTTGTCTAAAACTTTTATCGTTATCATTTTTGATTAATTTTGTTTTGTCCTCATTTTTCCCACTTTTCAAACATCTATATTTTGTCTGAATAGACACATCAGGGAAAACCTGTTTGCTTTCTTATTAATACATGTATTGTTTCTCAAATCTGAATGCATCGTCAATATGTGGGCTTTTCTAGAAGGAAAATCCATATTACAAACAAACAAACAAAAATACGCCAAACATTTTTGTTCCAAATTCATTTATTTCTCCTGACCTTTTATACAAGTTCACAATGAATTCTTGACGCGTGTCACACACGACATAACACAATAGTAAAAACCGATACACAAAAAATCAATATAAAATTTCATGCAATTGCACTCGAGAGTACCTTTTACAATCCCAGCAAAACAAAGTCTTTCTATTATGTCAATCTGTTAGAACCAATGTTAATAATGATTTGGTGTTCATGCAGTGCATTCGTTCCATATGACTCTGCAAGTATGACTTTTAACCAGCTTTTATTTTGTTCAGCCTCATCATGACCGTATCTTGATTACTTCGAAGGCATATTACCCGAGAAGATACTTCAAACAAAAGATAATGAGCTCATTTTTGTTATATAATAACAAATGCCGGCGATTTAACAAAACAAAGATTGCAACGTTCACAGAACGAGTGTAAGGCAGTTATATGTTTTAAAAACGACACGGTTAGATATTAGGGTCATCAAAATGCAAACAGCTGGGACAATCTATAACATTCTGTGAAAGGAATATTTGTTTTAGTAAAATAAAATACTGAATTGTTGGACATTTTTTGAAAATATCCCCCGAGACTCTGAAATGAGATGGCTTGAAATAGACCTTGAGATTTACAAACAGTTTCGATGAGATTTACAAACAGTTTCGATGAGGTTTAAATAAATTTCCCATTATCAAGATGATGATCTGGGCGTCGGTGGAAACTCGTTTGTAGTCTTTGAATATGTTTCTTCATTTTGAGAGTTTACAAGCGGATGAATTTTACAATTGACGAATTGTGCTAATGACGTAAGGCAAGTGTTCGTAAAAGTATCATGATTGATACAACGTGAAGAACATCTGGTAAACAGAGGTTTTAAACGTCATAAAATTGTTAATATATTCTTTATCCTGTTTACTCAGCGTTGAGACACATTTATTCCAAGGCATATTGTGGGGCTATTAACAAAAAACAACATCAAACAAACAATTCGCTCACAATAATTGACCCTATCAATAACATTCATTTGATTAAGATGAACTGATGTGAGAAGTAAAAAGGTGAAAAGTCATGACTCGTTACAAACAGTGGCAGAAACGTTTGATATAATGTGTTCTCAATATCACAAATAAAACTTGCCCCCAGTTTAATATGGGACAAGAAAAATACAGAAACAGCAGTAGCAAAGTACCTTCTATCGTTTTAAAGATATCAAAATGGCATCTTTGATAATTGCAGGCACAGTAGCTTGTAGTAAAAACATCAACATAATGGAAATATTATACTCAAGTACCATGCAAACGAACAAATTTTGAGCCGATAGGAACTTCAGCTGCCAATTACCCTGTTATTAATGACTTTTATGAAATAGAAATTAAAAAAATAGACGCTTTTGCCCAATTGTAATCACTATTATTTTTTAGAACACAAACCCAAGTCAATACTAGAATGATATCTTCTTCTTATCAGTGAATATCATAATAAGATGGAAATAGCGGTATCAGGGACGGACTCGTTAAGTAACGTAGATGTTATAAGGGAGCTAGGGAATGAGTGCATGATCACATTTTATTAATCAACTTCAACCAAAAGGTATTTCTTAAAAGCAGGGTACTTAACTGACATCGCTTCCATTGCTTTAATGTATTTTCAATTCTGCCATCTTTCGGTGAAGGCGTATAAAGAGCGACTTACGGCTCATGTGCCCAAGCATCATCAGGCGCGCGGCGGCATGCAGTGAATGGTGCATTGTGGGACTTGGCTGTCGACACACCGGGACATTGTGAACAGCAGATGGCAGTGTACGTAACTCTGAAGTAGTGTCAGTAGAGTACACCGCCTTTAATGTAAAGAGAATAGATAGTTTGTCAACAATTGAAAGCAATTGTCCAAGTTTGATAACATTGATTGCATTAAGGTCCTCCAACACATGCCATGAGACTTTGAAAAATACTATCTATATCACCCAGCACTGAGTTCCTTTCTTCCTCTGGCATGGTGGTTTGGATTTGTTCATGGCACTGGCCATGTGGCTCTTCACGTTGAATATCGTCATGTTCTGTATACCTTCCACCATTGTTTAAAAGCATTTCATTGGTGGGATAGACCTCCCATGCTACATCTTCAGAGAAACGTCTCTTAGGTTGATGACTTTGATATAGACAGGGTGGTTCGGACGCTCTGTCAGGACCACCTAACCATGGTCTACGATAGCTCCGACGCTTCTTGGGCAATACCGTTCTACAGTAGTCTTCTTGTCGAATTTCTTGTCGGAGTTTAGTCACCATGTTTGCTATCAAGACTGACCTACGTAACGAGACCTCAGGATCGTCTATACATCGCATCTTATGAAGCGACATGTCCAACACACGCCTCCTATCACAAGCTCTGATAGCTTCTACATCATCCTCAGACATTCCTACCAAATCAGAAGTCCTACATGAAGGTAGTATATCCGGTATCACATTGTCCATGATATCAGGTGAGGTGGACGTCATCGATCTCGATTTGAAACCGTCACCTTCATAGCACATGGGCAATTCAATCTCACCGCTCACATCGGGAAAGAAATCATCTGGATCACAACGGCAACATTCCTGGATAGGTCCACAGTCGTTACAGCATCTTAATACGGCTTCTCCGTGATTCATTTGCAGCGTCTCTGACACCATTGTCATTTCCTGAGGGGTCCTACACCCACAATCCTCTGTGTCATCTAGCATATCACATAATTTTCGTTTCTTGGCGCCAAGGCAACTAGTCGCTGTCTGCTCATCGCGACCGTACTCCACCTCAACGTCCTCATCAAGCAGACTTCGCCCTCCCATCGTCATTGGTTTCCGAGCACCAAAGTGAGCAGCTGAACACGGCTCTGTTGGAGTGTGATGATGCTGATGAGTCGTGGGTGAAAGCCTCGGCGTACAGCTTATCAAGCTAACCGGGCGAACGCAGTTTCCTGCATTAAGAGAGAGAGAGAGAGAGAGAGAGAGAAATTTTGAGGAAAAACATTGACTTTAGGAGCATGGCTAAATAATGTACAAAATGGCAATTTGGTATGATATATGGCAAACAACTAAATTACAATGGGATAATTAACCAGCAGATAGCTATTGAAGAGAGATTGACCTTCCACCATGAAACCATTGATAAAACACTCTCCTTTATTTTTTCTTTTGTAAGTCTTCTTGATCATCATTATCAATCAACTTCAACCATCCCAACCAGTAGCAATGTAGTCGTCACGATATCCTATATACTCATCCTATCCACTACAAGAATGTTGTCGATATGTCACTCAATTTCCATCGCACCATTTTAACATTTCGGAGCAAGTCATTTTTTGATAAAGCACGGTATACGTATGCCTCATGTCAGGATAAAATTCAGAATGTTGATAGAGCATAGGAATGTAGTCGATAGGCCATTTTGTCGTGATTGCATCATCGTTTTGACAAAAGCATTGTCCTCTCTCTAACCCAAGAAGGCAGCAATGAAGACATTTGTTTAAAGACCATAATATGCTTTGGACATAATATTGAAACGTCCTATACAATGCTCAATAGCAGGTCGTCATTTATCAGGTTGATTGTGAAGATGTTCCGTGAGCGATAGCGTCTTTTAGTGATGAACAGTATAGATTGGACAAATACATTCACTTTACATTTGTTTTTACAACAAATTGCAATAAACCATAATCCAACTTGTCATTATTAACACGAAGTCGTTATCTACTCACCAGAAATACTTTATGTCATGATGAACATGAAACTGTTTGATATCCATCACATGTAATAATAAAAACGAGCATTTGATAATCTCCGTTGGGATGCAATTATGCTCCTGTGATATCGCGTCTTTTGCTCGTCAAAGATTAAATTATTTAATCTCTCAAAACATCGTCCTGAACACCATTGCCGAGAATGCCTTTACTTTGATTAACCGACCACCATGAAAGCCATATCAATACTGAGAGAAATCATTCCCACCATCTCCTACTAATTAGGGCGAAAGCCTGAACTTAAGTATAGCTTACATGCTATGCACAAAACTCAACAATTATGCATTTGCGCAAGACTTGGAAACGGGACTTACACATACACAAAATACACACTTTTGCTTCACACACTCACACGTACACTGCGTACGTCAGATAACGCACAAGTGGCGCCTGAAAAGCAGGATCTCTTATCCAATCAGCATGATTTGAGTACGAGTGAAATGAACGGTCACAGAAGATGGGTTTTTCATGCATTAACTCATGCTTTTATTCTCTCTCCCTCTCTCTCTCTCCCCTCTCTCTCTCTCTCTCTCTCTCTCTCTCTCTCACACTCTCTTTCTATTTCTCTATTTTCATTTTCCTTTCTCCTTACCTGGGCTGGTTGCGTGCGTCGTAGATTGGTGGTTGTATCGGAGTGAGAGGCTGGAGACGTCATCACAGCTACCGTCAGATGCTACGAAAGATTCGTCATGGTAACAGGAGTAGGGTTGATGATCGGGGCAAGGCAGATGGGATGCGGATTTCCATGGAAACGGAGAATAACGCTCGACGGGCACGGCAACGGTCATTGCTGGCGGACAGAAGTTGAAGTGAACGAACCCTTATCATCAAGGCCAGAGGAGCTCTTCGATTCAACCGACACACATCTGAAATAAATCAAGAGAACACATCTTGAAAATCACTACTCATCTTAGTGTCCCTACAGGAAAATTTCAAATTATGTCATGCTTAGAATTCAGTTTAAAAGAAAAGGAAAAGGGGTCTGAGCATGCGTTGTTAACCTAAGGGTTGCTTTGACATATATAATTCCCTGGGGTACAAGTAGTTGTTACGTAAATAATATATGTCGGCTTAATCCTAACGTATGGAGAAAATCATAGTCAGGTCACTGTGGAATAGAATGCACATTTGAATGTACGTAGAACTTAATTCTGTCTGGAAAGAGGACTTAGATGTTAAGTCGTCTTATTTTTAGAGACCTTGTATTTCGTTAAACTGACGCACTGGCGTACTGATGGGGGGGGGGGGGGGGGCAGTTGAGCCCCAAAATAAATTGCCAACGTGGTTTATTTCTAATTCGATACCACTGATTTACAAATGTTGCTGAAATGACATAATTTCCATTTTTTCTGTAAAGTTTTGCCCATTATGCCAGAGGCAGCACTTCCGGGTGGGAGGGGGGGGGGGGGCACTGTGCCACCCACTTTTCCAGGTACCCACAAAAAGATCCTTTTTACATAGGACAAGTGCCCCTTTTCTTTTCTAGAAACTGTCCTTTTCCTCTCCTTTTTTTTTTGGTGAGTACGTCTTTTCAGGTGCGAGAAATTCCCCTTTTCACGTCTAATATTTTCGTCCCTTTTACTTTGACTCGTGCCCCTTTTCCTTTTTAATAAATGTACTTTTCCCTTCTTAATAAGAACCCCCTTTACTTTCTATTAAATGCCACTTTTCACTTCTGATAATTCACCTCTGATAAGTGCCCCTTTTCCTTTCTAATAAGTAGCATATTTCCTTTGGATAAGTGCCCCTTCTTCATTTTTATACGAGCCCCTCCCCCTTTCGAAATGCCCCTTTTAACATCTGATAAATGCCCTTATCAAAATCTGATAGGTGCCCTTCTCCTCCAACAGATTCCCCATTTCCATTTTCACAAGTGCCTCTTTTTATTTCTGTTGAGTGTCCATTTTCAGGTGCAAGAAGTACCATTTTCACCTCTGAAGGCTCTGATAATTGCCCTTTTTTCTTTGACACGAGCACCTCTTCTTTTCTAATAACTGTCCTTTCCCCTTTTGATAATTGCCTACTAATTCAAGATGACTTAGAGCCCCCTTTTCTTTATTTTCCCTAGAGCTCGCTCGCTACGCTCGCTCGCATTTATAGATGTTAAAATTATGTTACTTCATTAGATTGTGCTCAATACTCATCAGGATTTGTTTTGGGTCTCCTTTATAAGATGTATTTTTTTGCACTGGGACCTCACAAAATACTTGCTCGCTCTCTTCGCTCGCTCGAAAATTAATATTCAGACCGTCACACCTAACTGCAAAGTATGTTGCTTAATTAAGCAGTATCTTGTACCACGTAACGATATTAATATCATCACTGGTAGTGTAATCACAATCATAACGATGTACGGGTAGGTTTTGTTGATGTTTCCCTTAGTAGGTGCTCCTTTTTCCCCCAGAAAATGCCCTTTTTTGGTTGGTGCCCCCCTCCCTATTTTAGAAGATGCTCCGCTGCCCCTGTATTATGCTACTTGGTGGTGATAAGGATTTTGTTCTGACCCAAAACAAGTTTTTGCTCATTACTCCACTGCTGACGATTGTCTCTACTTTCAAGAACAGGTAACAATTTCTCGATTGAAGCGTGGGAAACACTTATATCATAAAGTAATGAATTGCAATTTCTAAAATGTAATAAATAAATGAGGTAGTCGAACTGGGAAAATACCAATGATATTTATGGCTAAACTGAATTATAAAAATTGAAGTATTTAATTAATCAGTTCTTTCTGTGTTGATGGATCTGTAACTGAGCATAAACATGTGCAACTGATTCATTTGATTACAAATAATTCGTATCGACCAAGTTGCACATGAGGTAAAGATTTCAAAAGATATGAATATCCAAGAAAAAATTAAACTAAAAAAAAACACTAAACACTAATAACATTAACATGTTCTTGAACAACCAATATGCGAGCAAAACAGGAAGTTCAACACACAAACATTTTTTCTTCTTCTCATCATTTGTCTGTTTTTTTTTTCTTCTATTTTAATTATATCGAACAGAATTACGACCCTTTTTCTTTCTTTCCAGTCTGTCTCGCAATTCATGAGCTGGCTTAGAAAAGTATATTGAAATGTTAGTGTTAAGTATTGCTGACATCCAACATAAATCAAAACATGAGGTGATTATTTTATAATGATCTGCGTCTTGAATGGCTTTTCATGGTTAGACTGTGATTAGCACCGGATTTTACGAAGTATTTTATAAACTCTTCATATTAACGAGGCGCTCATCTGAGAGACTTTTCGAATGAGCCTTGCTTCTTCAACTCGAAAGCTGTTTTAGTCTTTATAATTAATACTACTACTAATAATATATAACGTTTAAAAATAATTCTAAAACATCCATTGAAATGATGTATCGTTCATTCGTTCTTCACCAAACAAATACTATGGCACGAGCAAAACTGCAATAATCTGTGATCTCATTTAAATATGATTTACAAACATCTTTTCCTCAGGCTAATATTGCCCTCTGCAAACAACACCAAACGCTACAACGGTTTTCAAAACTCATAAATCAGAAGTCATGAAATAAACAACTTTTCAAATAGGATACAAATCTAACTATTGCCTATTAGCAGGGCCGTAGCCAGAGTTTGATTTTTTTTTTTTTTTTTTTTTTTTTTTTTTGGGGGGGGGGGGCACATACATGTAATCGATCGACGTCCTGGGGAGGGGTCTAAAAAAGTTCGATCTTGGAAATGTTGAGGGGCACGTGCCTCCCCCCCCCCTTGGCTACGGGCCTGCCTATTATGTCTATATATAGGCCTCAAGGGCGGATCTAGGGGGGGGGGTCGGCAGTTAAAAATCCCCCTTGGGCGGCCAAGTGAAAAAAAGGAGAAAAAGGGGGGGGGGGAAGGGAGAAGAAAAAAAGTAAAACAGTAAAACGGCGCGATTTTTGGAAAATCCTGGATCCGCCACTGGGTCACCTCCCCCCCCCCCCCCCCCCCCCCCTTTGGCAAAAAGCTAGATCGGCCCCTGGGCCTACCTAGATGTTATTTTCTCACGTCGTCAATTCCCGTTGTATATTCTCCCTTAAACATGTTAAATAGCAGATCTTGTATTTATTTAGGTGGTATTGGAAATCTGCATTCTTTAGCTCTTAAAGTTATAAACACCAATTATCATTAGAATCGCTGCTTAGCGGCTTACAGATCTTCTACAATGATGTAAAATATAACATTATACGAGGGAGCTTAACTATCAATCAGGGAGATTTCACATTTCTTAAAGTGAAACTTTGTATTCTAGTGTCTGAAAAATATAAAATCCGAAGAGGCATACTTTCGTCCCCGAGGATTATCTCCTGGGCCGACAGTAACTAAAAATAAAGCTCAAAGAAATTATGTTTAGAAAGACAAAGGATGATAAAGACGTATCTTCCTAAGGCTTCGCCCACGTCCTCCTGATACAGAAGCCCGTCGCACGTCTATGTGCTATTTTCATCCCCATGTTTTCCCTCTCAAAACTTTGCACACTCGTACATGCCACCTTCAGTATTTTTGGAGCGCTAGTTGATGTCATGCCCTAGTTTATTCACCCCTATCTTGACTCGACACCCAGTCACCTCAGACTCATCTATCCCGTCCGTCCCAGTGTTTACGTGACAAGATATGCCTTGGTGAAATGTGTTGAGCAAACCATTAGTGGCTCTGAGTGGGATCTGTCAGGTAGACGATGCTTGATAAGATACCTATCGACACGACTTAGAAAATAGATGTAAATGAGTGTAAATGGATGCCGAGGAGGAGGCACACTGTACAGGAGGATAGAATAACCAGAGTATAGACATTCTCCAACACTCACGTGAGGCGCTAATTTGGCCAAATTCACAGCACTATGTAGACAACACGGAGTAACACAATTTTAAATGGCATGAATCGCTTATTAATTAATATTAATGACAATAATACCATGTGAATTTATAATTGCTGGAGGACAGAAAAATATTTGATAACATTTTTTTGAAAATTTTGCTTTGGTGAACCACGGCAGTTTTGCCAAATAAAATGCGGGTTGTGCGCCTAATTCAAATCCCATGTTTCATGCAGAGTGTATAACATCTTGAAGGCCGGGGCACACCTTACGACTTGCCTGCGGTTAAATTTTAACGAAATAAGGAAATGAAGAGTTATATTTAAGACATTAAGTATATTTAAAACGTATATGTTTTATGACCGAGGTGCCAAATTATCGGAGAAAAGGACCACTGATAATAACTGTGCTACGGAATCGTGACGTCATATAAGTCGCCTGTCCGCTGACTGTTTGGCCTTTACGACAATTTAACTGGAATGCTTTCAAACATCTTAAAGCCCCACTGTCCTACTTCTTGCTACTTGCTCCCTCTATATAGAAAACTTCCCCAATCGGTGCCTGTTGATCCCCCATGATCCTCTTTTTCTTATGTTAGTTGAGAGCTGAGTTAATGAGATAGCCACCTGTCAGTGACCTCGCTGTGTGGTCTAATCCCTTCTGGCCCAGTAGTATTGACGGTCTTTAAAACACCAAGCAATATCAATACATGGAGATGTCGTGGTATAGTGGTTCATTCACTTGACTCTCAATCCAAGGGTTGAGGGTTCGAATCCCAGCCCGGCACTAATGTCCTTCGGCACTAATGTCCTTCGGCACTATTAATGTCCTTCTCCAACAGGATGTAATTGGGTAACTGGCAATTGCTGGGGGTAATACTGATAGCAGGGCCCGCACGAAGAGCAGTATTAATTCTGCATGCTTCATTGTAAATGACAAGTGTGAAAGGTTTGAATGATAGGTAATACAAAATTATACTTGGTAAAAGTATTTACTCTCATTTATAATTCACGAGGGTATGTTTTAATATTTATAAACCTAAGTCGGGATCAATTCACTTATATATCGGTACATTTTGAATTTTGAAGTACACTTCTTTGCATTAATTTTGATTCATGATCTTGATGATATACCTGTACCTATGATATAGGCTAAAAAATAATTGTGGTTCAGTTCGAAAAAACATTTTATAGTACTTCGGAAGGTTCTTTTTTATTGGTAATACAAATTTCAATTTACTTAAAACTTTTTTAAAAATACACACGCGATTAAATAAGTCTATTTTTAGAATAAATTAACACCGAGACATCTCCTTGCCAGAAATGTTTAAATGCGTCATTCTATATTTTCCACTACGTTAGTGCCATCTGGTATTCAACAAATTCTGTTTAAGTTCACCAATGAGCTTAATATTTTCATCTTAGGATGACACAAATCTAAGAGATCATCCAGGCGGGCAAGATGACTAAATCATCAAACAGAATCGATAATGTTGGAGAAGTGATAATTTACATATTCCCCCTAGCCTACTTGGCGTATACAATCACATCTCCCATCCATTAGTATTCGTTCTGTTCAACTCATTGTATGCATACACTCTTCCCTTTACAAGTAGAATGCGTCCACAGACCCTTTGAATAATTCTCTGTCGTCTGTACCCAGTTTGTATATATTATACTGAGGTGCAGGGGCGTACGCAGGGGGGGGTTTTGGGGGTTCAAACCCCCCCCCCTTTGGTATTTTTATGTATGTAAACCCCCCTAAAAAAACCTAAAACCCCCCCCCTTTGGTTTTTTTTTTTTTTTTTTTTTTTATTATTTAAAAAAAAAAAAAAAAAAAAAAAAAAAAAATTATACCCACGGCTAACCTAAATAAGGTGACCTTACCCCCCCCCCCAACGACCAAAAATGTCAAATTATGAAATTTCGAGACCAAAAAAAAAAAAAAAAAAAATGTGTCCGCTTACCCCCCCCCCCCCCCCCCCCCCCCCCCCCCCCCCCCCCCCCCCCCCCCCCCCCCCCCCCCCCCCCACTGAGCGACTTTTCGGCTGGCTGAGTCGTTGCGATTTTTTTTGACCTCCAAAAAAAAAAAAAAAAAAAATCCGCTTACCCCCCCCCCCCCCCCCCCCCCCCACTGAGCGACTTTTCGGCCGGCGCGATTTTCAAATTTTCGGGAGCAAAATATTTTAAAACCCCCCCCTTGAAAAAATCCTGCGTACGCCGCTGCTGAGGTGTAATACTCCGCACTATGAACATGACAGACAATGAAAGCGGACAAAATATACAGTTCCTCAGGAAAACAAAGGAACATCCCTTCACTGCTATTATGTAAAAATGTGTAGAACAGGTGAATATGCATGTGACACCTGTTCTACACATTTTTACATAATAGCAGTGAAGGGCTGTCCCTTTGTCTACCTGAGGAACTGTATATTTTGTCCGCTTTCATTGTCTGTCATGTTCATAGTGCCGAATGTTAACACCAGCTCAAGACTTCTTTAAAGGGCAATCCAACTTCATTTGTAGTAATTTCATGTGTAGGAAAGCAGACAAATAAGAGAAACAGATTGACGAAAGTTTGACATAAATCGGAACATTAAGAATTACAATTTTATGACATGATGTTTGAAACATGAGATCAGTAAATCTATGCGAACATTATATTGGCAATTAGGTCACGGGATTGCCGAACAACAGGCTCGATTAAAAAAATACGTCAACATTAAAATTAAAACAATTTTCCCCTGAAATTTCCGCTAAGATATCAGCCAACGTATGAATAATGAAAAGAAAAATATTTATAGTACAGCATAGGGAAACATACACCATTCTAAGTAATGCTACGAGTCTGTGTTTAGAGACTAGGCAGTCTATGTCCATTTTGTATTCAGCCTATTGGCATGGTTTAGCTAACTAGGTATTGTATGCATACAACATGTCCCCTTTCAGTCGTGCACTCATCACCATCCGTCTCCGGAAATTAATATGGAGTCTCTGAGTCCGTCCCTGGGGAGTACACTTTTTCTCTCATCCCGCTCATAAAGTGTGTCATAATGTAGCGTAGATGGGAGGTGAACCTCACGTCAAAGGAGGGTCATTCCCACCCGTCCATTTACTCACGGGCGGACCCATCCGTGCCCCTCTCCCTTTAAAAAACCATTAGACAATACCAAAATTGTGCCCCCCCCTTTTCTAATAGATCCCTTATCCGCCCTTGCATTCACCCCTATGATCAAGTTACATTATATTAATAACGTATTCCAAAGCGCTCAAGATCGTATCAAGAGAAAAATTTGTTTTAGATTTTCTGCTCTTATGTAAATCGAATTAACAAGTAACAGTTGCCTCTTCAATGAATTTCAGAAGCTTTGAAATAAGATAAAGTTCAAAATTGTGCCAAATTATTATTTTTATTCTCCTTTCTCTCCAGTTGCCTCATCTATTTGGATTGAACCCCCCCCCCCCAAAAAAAAAAAAAAAAAAAAAAAAATGAAAGAAGATTAATAAGTAACAAATAGAGAGAGATTGCGAAAAAAATCTACATCACTGCAGGAAAAAACCTCAGTTAATACTAATCATAAACAATAATAACATACTATGCACATTGCAATTTTTTGTTAATGCAATTCATCATGGGTTTACTCTCATTAAAGTTTACAATTAATATACTATATGTATACACTTCCATAATCTATGCAAGCAATAAAACTAAAACAACATTGTCTAAATGCATCTCAACAATCAAGATGTATGAATGCTGTAGAACACAACATAAAATTATTGCAGATTGTAAATGTATATAGCGCCATCCATTGGTCTTATTTGTAAAAAGGTGAAGAAGATGACCACTCTATACCGTTAATAAATGTACCAAAATGAATTCATAGCTAATGTGCAAATGAATTACAAAGCTAGTCCCAAATGTCTGATTGCTCCCACACACCCTCTCACCACTACACCCTCAGTCCGCCCCGACTATAGAAACTGCGTGCAAAGAGTAACCGATATTACAATATAAGAGAGCAGACACAAATCAAACAAATTGTTCAGTGAGGCGCAGAGTCAGTCGCATATCAGCCTCGCAGCTAATGTATACTATACCATACAGCATTGTTGAACACATTGAGGGGCTTTTGATTGACTCCATTGATTTTATTCCAGCTCTCCTTTTCCTTTGAAGTAAAGACACAATATTGCATAGCACTCAGAAAATGAGTGAGCATGCACCCCCCCCTCTCTCTCTCTCTCTCTCTCTCTCTCGTTCCTTTTCTTCCTCCCCTCATTCTATCTCTATCTATATC
The DNA here is from genome assembly GCA_035222895.1 of Strongylocentrotus droebachiensis. Taxonomy (NCBI): domain Eukaryota; kingdom Metazoa; phylum Echinodermata; class Echinoidea; order Camarodonta; family Strongylocentrotidae; genus Strongylocentrotus; species Strongylocentrotus droebachiensis. The sequence continues at coordinate 17,912 of JAVYIG010008804.1, read as the reverse complement.
TCTCCCCTTTTCTTATTGACTGTGAACTGTATGAATGACTGTCTGATAGGTACTCAATTAATGGGACACATTTAATAGAATATCGTTCGTTTCATGCATTTTATTACGAAATGTGGGCCCGAGATATAACTCATTTAACATAGGCCTTTATGTCATATTGTGGTGATTCGCTGTGGGCTTGACTGAAATTTGTAATTTTGTCACATTAATATCTTTGTTGTAATTTCGAAATCCACATCAAAATCACATGTTTGATAATTTGTTGTCCTCAGTATTTTAATAAAAACAACTGAAAACAATAAATAAAACATTGGAACTACACGAAAATCGCAAACTTATAAATGAGAACTAAACGAGAAATTCAATGTCGGAATATTTTTACGAACCTCTTTAAAAAGAAAGGGCTCAAATATTTATTGTCTACCCCATGCAAATATTAAAATAAATTAGGTGACACAGGCCAAAACATAAACAGGTATCTTGTCTTTTCGTATTTCCTTGCTTATACTGTAATCAAGTCAAATAATGTTATCAACAGATAGGAACACGCACCTCGTATACGTTGAAATGTACGAATGGCTCAGTTTTAGTGAAACGTTGAAATTCAAAAGCTTTTATCTTAATAATCTTCCCTCTTTTTTCCTGACGCATTTGCTAGAGCATTTCTTTTATTTTCTTTATTTCTTTTCCAATCAAGTAGATGTATATTTTTGGCCCGCGAAGCATTGTCCGTGATCAGGTTACATCAGCATTGAGTCGCCAGCTCTCTCGCGGCGCCACTATTAGCCTTGCTTTTAGACGCACTATCATTAAATAATCTTGAATAAGCGTTCCAACTGTAAATAGTAATTCCCCCTCATTTATATGTTTGATACAGGAATGACTTTATAAAATATTATTCTCATCCAATTTAGGAAAGATATTTAAATGTTGCGCAAAATCTGTTCCAAAAATTAGAGTGTGCAAATTTGTTAAAACAAATAATATGCCACGGTGTCCGTAAACAAAGCTATGGTATTCATAGCAAACGGTAATACATGACCCCTATGCCTTCTACTCATTAAAATAAATCTTGAAATCCTTTCTATCACGTCTTCACGTAGGCACATCGAATTTCACATTTTAATACATGAAAGGCGAGGGGTTCGAACTCTAAATTCGTAAACTTAAAATGGTTGATTCCAAAACTATTATATTCACATTGTTTCATAGACGGAATGTAAATACGGATCTGTGGAACTTCTCTTATTACGTAATTAAATTCATGTGCAAGGTAATAGCATAGTACGTGGATTAGCATACAGCATCATCAGGAAGAGTATATTATACACTTTTGTTCTTCGTTCAATATTGGCTTATAAGCATCAAGCGATTTAAACACGATAGTAATGTAAGGACCCATAATAATAAAGATAATGCGCAACATATCCACCCAGAGGGTGCTCAAGGCGCTTACAATGAGCTACATATAAACTATATACTTAGATAGGGATATTTCATTATGAGACGAAAAATGATTGAGTTTTCATCTACTTAAAAAATCACGTTGTTTTATGTTACAGAATTCATAAAAAAGGGACAGAATATGGTGTTTTATTTTTTAGGCTGGACAGAAAATGCATGATTAAAAACATATTATCACTGTTGTAGCACTAGACATAATATTCTAGATGAATGTCATCAACTTCATTCTGTGTATCGTAATGAATGCCACATTTAATAATAATAATAATAATAACAACGGTGCTTATACAGCGCTTTCCACCGAAGTCTCTAAGCGCTATAATAAACTTCTTCCACTATAGAATCACGAAGATCACAAAAGACATTAATAGAACACGAGAGAAAGCACATAAGAGTGGTCGCTTGCATAAGGCGCAACTCCTCCTCCTCCTCCTCCTCCGATGCATTGTGTACGGGTTGTTTTTATTAAACATTTTGCTTCTAACATTATTGCTTGTAATTATATGTTTTATTAAATTCGAACAAATGTATACCTGTACACAATTTTGGTAAACTTACAATATTTTGTATTGTCCATAAGCATGATATATAACAGGGACCTCTATCATCCATTTGCAAACTATAATATTCACGACATGTCTGCTGTGTGTAGCACTCTAATTAACTTGATAATGTCTCCTGATATACACCTACATGTAACTATGGCAGCAGTGTTTCCTATTGTCGTATATGCATACAACAGCCAAGCCTCTGATAGCTCTGTCCCGATCCCTGGAATACCATTAGGTCTGTTCACACAAGGTAAAGAGCAAGACTTGTAAAATAATATTCATGTTTCCCTAAAATTGTTGCGTCTTATCAACAACAAAAATATCAAGATTTAAAACTTATGGCAGATATATAGATTTCTTTTCTTTCTTCATAAATCAGCCAGTGGATTCAAAAGAGTATTTATTTACTGAAACTGCCTAGGATTGATTTATTTCATGTTCACAATTTCACAATTCATTGGAGCTAACATCACATGAAAAAGAATATAATATAACAAATCATTATTTTAAATTGTACAATCTATTTGAATTGACTTCACATGAAAAAGAATATAACATATCAAATGTTTTATTTATGTTTTATGTTTGTTTTATGTTTTATCAATGTTTTATTTGATAAAGTATTTTCCATTCCTGTTAAAAAGGTTTGTCTATATTCTTGATATAGAAATAAAAGATAAAATATTGTATTCTGGAAGATTTTGCGAAATGGATATGGTGCTTTAAAAAATCTCATTGTTATTATTGGAACAATGCATGTATAAATATGAAGGGTGAAAAGTGCACCATAATTTAAAACATGCATCACAATTTTTAATTTTGAAAAACTTAATAAATTCTATAGCACCGGCTGTAAGGGTTAGATAAATGATATGCGGAAGATATGGCAAACTACCTTCGGCTGCATGCATCGACAGTCCTGTAGATTTATGACGATAATTATTGCTGTGAACACTAATCACATTAGACTGTTGAGTTACCTTGAATGTGATCATCACATGACTTATATATCCAGTAAGGTTGACTAATGGAGTACATTTAGCTATTCTCTTCACATAACTAAAACCTACTGGCAATTAACCAGTTTACGAGGTTGCGATACAAGTGAACGAATGTTATTTTATTGTACATTAAACCCCAATCGTGGGTTATCCTGTTCAAGCTGACTTAATTTTGATCTGTTATTCTCGTATACAGTGCGTCCTAGAAAAAACGAAACCGAGAATTATCGATGTAGAGGTGTCGTGGTCGATTGGATACGTCACGGACTGTCAATCACTAGGTCCGCGGTTCGAGTCCCGCCGCGGCACTAATGTCCTTTGGCAAGATATTGATCTACATTTGCCACATTCAACCCAGGTACCCCTGGCAGGAATTAATTCCTTGAAATGGCCGCCTTGCTAAAGCCAGGGTAATAATCGGGGCAGCGCCAGGAGCGTCACGACGTGACGGACATGTGCGCTATATAACAAGCCACCATTATTATTATTATAATTATAACTTATGCCTGGGTCACATTTGCTCTACGGCTAGGATACGGCGGCCGTACGCCCCCGAAATCGAGAGATACTTGCGGCGGCCGCAGAAAAACTGCAGTGGCCTCAGGGTCACCATAGGGCGTATCCCAATTTTTACAGGCCGTACGGGTCGCCGTGGGATTATAACGCAGATTTCTAACTGTTTAAATTTCTAGGTTCGCCGTAGCGATTAGACACGCCGTAGCCATCCCGCAGAGCGGTTCCACGGCGACCGTACGTCGGGCGTACGGTAGCCTTGCGTTTTGTTATACTCTAGGGGTGAAGCGGTAGCATCAGTCAGGTCGCACGGTCGCCGCATGGTCCCCTTCGGCCGCCTTGCGGGCACCTTGCGGCTACCTTGTGTCTGCCTTAGTATTTGTCAAAACGCTACGGCCGCCGCAGGGACGCCCTATGGCGACCATGCGTCATCACTTTAAAGGCCGTACGGCAGTCGCAGATTTTCTGTCTCAACATATTCATAGAACGCCGTGCGGCTACCCTAACATGTGACCGCTACCGTATGTGGCAGTGGGAAAGCTGCGGCGGTTCTATAATTGCTATTGGCCGTAGATATTTTAGACAGCACGGCCGCCGCGGCAAATGTGACCTAGGCATTAATCACAATTATGATTAATAAATGACACACATTTGTAAAGCTAAGATCCTCCTCTTTAATTTAATGCAACTCATAATGATGCATATTTCACGCATGAGTGATTAAAAACAATTTGGAGAGAGGGTACCAAAAAGTCATTTGGCGGGCGGTATCTGAATTTAAAAGAGAAAATCACATTTCCAGAAAGTTTATTTTCTGCCCTTTCATTATGACACCTCAAGCAGGACAAAAAAAAAACAGAGTTCTGTTTGTTTAAAGTAATGCTTGCATTTCCATAATTTGATTCAAATGAATTCGTTTTCACTGGCTGCCTACCGTAGTAACAAACAGAGTTAAAAATCGTTGGCTAACTTGAAACTATTGCAAAATTTTCATGAAATAACTAGGATGTAGTCTCAGTAAATGAAGCATACGTCTTTTTGATTGAATTAATATACCGTTACTGAATAATGAAATTAAAATAAATCTATTTTCTAGTCATACACAATGATGAAAAAGAAAAGTTATTTCAGACCAAAATCAAATCTGTAAAAATTGATAAGACAGTATATACGCAAACATTACAACAGACAAGGTGGTAAAGGATTTATTGAATTCTAATCCCGAAATCAACGTCATCTGAAACTTGTTGATTTATTGGAATCATATGTAATTTGAACTTCGATTGAATACGTTTCAAATCTCTATCCCAATGACCGATCTTGTTTCATGTTTAGTTAACATAATTATCACTTACAACTCACAATAATAAGCTACGGAAGAGTGTCCCTAAATTGAAAGGCTGTGTATTCTACTGACACTACTTCAGATCTAAGTACTGCCATCTGCTGCTCACAATGTCCCGATGTGTAGACAGCCATGTCCCACAATGCAACATTCACTGCATGCCGCGCGCCTGATGATGCTTGGGTACAGGAGCTGAAAATCAATCTATGTGAGCGTTAAGCGAAAGATGGCGCAATTGGATATACATAACAGCATTGCTAGCGATGTCGGTAAATTACCATGCCTTTAAATACATTTTAGATACATTATAACGCCATATCATGAATCTATAGCTAAAATATCGACATCTCTTTAGTTACCTCCATTCTTTCTGCCATCAGGGAAAAGGTTTTCATAAAAGAACCATCAAAGAGCGCAATGCATAGTACCCATTTCATTGACTATTATTCCTCAATAGCCCATCTTTATTTGACAATTTGTGATAACACGAGCGAATCATGAATAAGAAGTGAACGGTGAAGTGACATCTAAAAGCCGGAAGGCGATACCGGTGGTTACTTGAATCAGAATACTTGATCTAGATATGATGTTGAAAATTCTTTACATTATGTGCCAAAGCCATCTTCCGATATCATCGGCTGGCGGTAAATTCAGAAAGATTTTCATTAACAATCCATGGTCAAGATAAAAGCCTGGAATAGCAAAATATTTCACACTCATTTTCTGGTAAATATATTATTTCCAACTTCAGTCATGCAGAGATGCATCTCTAAAAGAGCCTCTATGGCCATTGCTCCAGTGACATGTATTGAATTCGCATATAATTATGTTTAATCGCTCAACTAAAATGATTATCAGGCGGTTATTGAGGGTAGGGTGCTTGTGTCACATAGGACCCTGGTCAAAGCTATCAATTCTTGATTAGGTAATTTCCCACTGGGATATGATACAGACAGTTCTACTACTGTTTACAAAACGACTCGTGGTCTAGTCCGCAGCTCCTCTTGTGACTCGCAATGTAAGTCAATTCTAGCCTGTGGCAATTTCAATTTTGAATTTATTCCTCAGACTGAATATTTGATCAGGAGTGCACAGATTTCGAGGGAAACTATGTATTTCAAATAATGGTTCACCACAATAAAAACAATAATGATCATTTTATTTCTTGCATTCTAATGCGAACTTTCTTGTTCTAAATGCATCCTCAATATTATCCGGCTCATAAAAAAAATGTACTGCTATAACAATAAACATGATAGAATAAAAATGAAGCGCAAACCTTATCATCTTTTACGGATACAGATATTTTCAGCCCCCAAAAACATTTTACTTGAAATCCTCGTTGTATACGACTATGTGCCAGAGTTACCAGTAGACTTGATTTATATGTCTCTGTGAAGTGCCTCGATTACAATTATTCAAATCGCCTGTTACGAATAATAGTACATCTATTTCAATTGTCAAAATGCGAATTGCATACATTAATTGTTGCTGGGTAGGACAAACATTATGGCTTGTCCTACCTAGCAACACGTAATGTTTGCAATTTGTATTCTCACAATAAATTGAAATACAATCATTCGTAACAGTTTAATGACATAATTCGTATCGAGGCACTTCACAAAGTCAAAGACATATTTGGTTACATTACGAAAACGGACAAGTCATATCTCATACAGACGATCGAAGTGGATTATGTTGCATTTATCTTGTTTGACACTCCAATTTACGAGAATAAAACCAAACACAATCTTCATCTATCGTTGTATCGTATAAGAAGATCAAATGAACCTGAATCCCTTAATGTATTATTGATGAGGTGGGTGATGAAAACAAATATACATGTGCTATAATATTATACAGTTTGCTCGAAATTTGTGCACCATCCCAAATCGGGGGGGGGGGGGGGCACAATTTACTATGCATCATAATATACATGTATGCATATCACTGAAAGGAAGGTATTTACCATGTAATCCACCAGATTCACACTCCTATCCAGTTTAGTAAAATTAGTAAAATCACGTATAAAACATCATTTTATAAAATAAATAAAACATAATCTTATAAAAACAAATAATACACATCATTTTGTTCGGGCATTAGTAAAATTACCCACACTTGGTACCTTCAAAACAGTCCAAACACCCTCGGCTATTGCCTCGGGCGTGTTAGACTGTTCCAAAGTACCTTGTGTGGGTAATTCTTACTAATGCCCTCACTGCTGTGTATTATTTTTTTATTATCTTTTGATATAATACATATTATTTTGTCGCATGTTTGCGCCCCAACTGAAAGAAAAATCGTCAAAATAACAGACTACAATTGAGCAATGTTAACCTGTGTTCAGATACATCCTGTGTTAGTGGTGTACTCATTTTATACTAGGGTGAGAACTAGCCTGTCAAGTATAGTTGCTTGTATGTGTGTAATAATTAGAACAGGAGACTCTCAATTTAAGACTAGTAGACAATTACTTGTGGGATTGGGTAGGCTGGCCAAAGGAGTGTGACGAGGCAGGCACGTATGATTCATACTCGGCTGCCTGCATGTCGGGTGAGCTGCCCGCCCGGAATCGGAAAGGTAGCCATTCATTATGTCAACTTTATCGTTAGGTAGCCTGGCTTCCTAGTGGGCCGGGGAGCGTCCATAGTGCCAAGTTACACCAAGAATTCATCCTCTTGCATGGAGAGAAGGATCACTAATCAATTTCATATGTCTTTAATTTCATCGCCGAAAATACCTCGATTAGTCAGTCAGATGTAGAGGTTGTGAATGTTCTTCCTATATCAGGCGCGGATCCAGGATTTCTTATGGGGGGGGGGGGGCAAATTTGAAATCAATTTGAAATTTAGTGTGCTGTGAGCACCAGTTAAAATTAACGTGTTTTTACACGGTTTTTTCCGGGGGGGGGGGGGGCTGATCCGCCACTGTCCTATATACTGTTGGTGTTTTTGCTTTTCATTGGCTTAATGATAGACCATGCTTGTAGGTTCTCAAATGATTATTTCATGGAAAAAATGAAAATCTAAAAATGAGGAATTTGCAAGTCGTTACTGTGAAAGGTATTTGATCACTTTTGCAATGTTTTTATTTAGAAAAAAGCTACCATATAGCTCTTAAATAATTGCTACATACTTATTTATGTATGTAGCAATTATTTTAGAGCTGTATGGTGCCTTATTTGGAAAATTAAAAATCGCAAAGTGATCAAATATCTTTCAGACTAATTGTAATATAAACATTGGTTACAAAACTTATTTTGCCTAAAAGAAAAGAAAAAAATTATATTTATATTCTAGTAAAGAATTGCAATTCTGTCTATCAAATTCGCCCCTGATTGTGTGGATTAGGTCTGGGGAATATGTAAACTTATGACGACCTCTGAAAACTAAGACAGACCTGGGGAAAGTAGGGAAGGGAAATTGAAAACTCCCTAGTGTATTGTTCGTGCGCAATCGACTTACGTATAATGAAAGGTTGCTTTGTATACGAAATTGTCATTGCATTTCACAGTAACTATGCAGGTTTTAATTCCAAATTTCACAAGATATTCCATGTCATATCATATCGTATTATAATTATATCTTGCCGCGGTGGAATAGCCTGGACCACGCCACTGACTGGGCGCTCGTGCGATGAGGCTGGAGGGGCGGTCAGGGAGGCACTGCCTTACTTGGTGGTCGAAATATGAGAGAAAAAAGTAATTGAGCGAGTGAGGGGAGGGTTTAGAAAGGGTTGTATTGTATTTCTTCACGTTGTCTTCTCCTTCTTCATTTCTCCCTCTTCTTTTTTATTATTCATATTTTCCCTTTTCGCCATTTAATTCCATAGGGGCAGGCGCCTCTTACTCCTGCAGCTACAACGCTGTCTCGATGTGTTTAATTATTATCTCAACGGCAGTTTCATTGATGTCATTAGTGCCATCGTATCATTGTGTGTTTACGTTTATTCGCGTACTTCTCTTGCACTTTTGAGACGTAAAGTTGTATTAGGAATTAAGTCCTGGGCAGCCTTTCACAAAACCGTCATAAGTGCATGTTCACCGACAATCCATTGAAACCCGTGTATCACATTAACGTGCGTTTCAATAGACTGTCTGTGATTTGTTTAGTTATGACAGTTTCGTGACACGACGCCCTGGTGTCCCCGTGTACAATGTCAATGGATGGAATATTACTCGCAATCACAATAATATTGGTGGCACTATTAACTCACACACCCATCATTAACCCGTGATATTAAGGCATCCACGCGGCCCGTGATATTAAGGCATCCACGCGGCCCGTGATATTAGGGACTTTTAGATTCGCACGAAGACAATGGGGATTGCTACGGTCGACGTCCTTTTAATGCACTGCCTTGAATGGACGTCACACGTATCAGTCCACGCAAATCTAAAAGTCCCTATTAAGGCATCCACGCGGCCCGTGATATTAAGGCATCCACGCGGCCCGTGATATTAAGGCATCCACGCGGCCCGTGATATTAAGGCATCTACGCGGCCCGTGATATTAAGCATCCACGCGGCCCGTGATATTAAGGCATCCACGCGGCCCGTGATATTAAGGCATCCACGCGGCCCGTGATATTAAGGCATCCACGCGGCCCGTGATATTAAGGCATCCACGCGGCCCGTGATATTAAGGCATCCACGCGGCCCGTGATATTAAGGCATCCACGCGGCCCGTGATATTAAGGCATCCACGCGGCCCGTGATATTAAGGCATCCACGCGGCCCGTGATATTAAGGCATCCACGGGGCCCGTGATATTAAGGCATCTACGCGGCCCGTGATATTAAGGCATCCACGCGGCCCGTGATATTAAGGCATCCACGCGGCCCGTGATATTAAGGCATCCCACGCGGCCCGTGATATTAAGGCATCCACGCGGCCCGTGATATTAAGGCATCCACGCGGCCCGTGATATTAAGGCATCCACGCGGCCCGTGATATTAAGGCATCCACGCGGCCCGTGATATTAAGGCATCCACGCGGCCCGTGATATTAAGGCATTCACGCGGCCCGTGATATTAAGGCATCCACGGGGGCATGGGTGATTGCTTTCCCAATAATGGAATCATCACATTAGATGAGTTCTCCATCAGGTCTGTGGGTGATGGGACTACCACGCAACCTCACCACGCCTCGTATATCATTCTCCATTAGTAGGCGTTATCTTCAACCCCAAGTAAACGTCACTTGCTCTCACCAAGCCATATTGCTATATCGAAGTAACGTCGACCACTTTCAGAGCTCATTATCATCATCAGCCAATTATTACAAATTTTAAATTCATATTTCACGACAGGGTGTGTTCTGTTTCTTTCATTTAACAGTTTACCTACAATGATCATAATGATCATCTCTTCTTAACTCATTTTTACAATGCAATAAGACCTTACAGCCCTAATACAATTTTGATTTCAATATTGAGTCAAGTCAGACATGATTGTGTGTATTAGTTCTATACATTGATGGTATTGATGGATCCATAATTTTGTTTTGATAACGGTCATAGGGAGTCATACACAGTTCCTCTTGTACTATCTAACGCTTCACAATTTCTTCCCGACGTAGACATTGCATAAGTGGTTAGAGACTATTATATGGCGCCAATTTTCCATGAAATATTGATGCGAAAACGGGAAAGGAAGATCTAATGAACGACGCATTTTGATTAAAAAATAGAAAGCGATTTATGATAATTAAGAATGGAAATATATTATTTATGTCATATATTTGAATGGTCAAATCGCTACCACCACCGCTCGCATTACCCGTATCAGCAGAGTTACTCTTTGAATATCAGCAAGAAATGCCCAATTAGAATATGCTCTGCTCAAAACTGAATTTATGCATAAAATTGCTTATTACTGTAATTCGACAATCGATTCTTAACTTATTCCTTTCACAACATTATTCTTAACATTTATAATAAAGCGTTGCCACGAAATCAAGGCTACTCATTCTATATTAACGAATACGTTAAATTGGCTTGGGTTAATACAAAGGAAAAGATTACTTAGCGATTTAATTGGAAGGGCATGAATGCGGGTTGTGAAATAATAGACCCAATCACATTAAACTCTCTACAGTTCAGATTGGGTGTCCTGATAATGGAATTATGTTCATATGCAAGATAATTAAAGCTTGTGCATGTAGCCAACACTGCGTTGTATGCTCGTCATTGTCTGTACCTTTCGCCCTCCTCAATCTTATGTCTGCCCCCGGCAGGAGCACGCTTTCATTGTTCAGCGTGAAAACACTTGAATAATGACCGTGGACTACACACGATGGAAAATGCTGCAATCGCGACAGATGTGGAACATTGCCTGCTTCAATAAAAGTCCCTTTCAGCGAAATCCACTTCACATTAACAAAGGAACACTCACATTTTTATTTTCCATCGAGCGACAGGGCTATCCCCTCCTGTACATAACCCGTGCACGCTGGCTCCCGGTGAATTCGCATCCAATCTTTGCTATTATAGTAGGGAACCAAATAGTACAATAAGTCTCACACTCTATTTTAATGTTTACAATGAATTTTAAATATGTGTATTAAAAAGTCACACTTATTCTTTGACCTGTTTAGGTTATGTTGGTTTAAATCCATACACACATGTATAAGATAAGTGAGAAGGATTGTCCTATATGTCAACTTGCGGCACGTTTTGAGAGGATGGGATTTGGGGGGGGGAGGGGGGGGGGGGGGTGGGACAGGTTATAGAATGAAAGGGGATTGTGTTCCTATAGGGTATGAAGATTAAAATAAAAGTGATACAATCTACCTTTTAACAGATACATAGCAATAAAACATTAAGAAGTACTAATATTTTGAAAAATGCATTGCAACTAAAATCAAAATCCTTTAAAAAAAGATATTTTGGTGTGTTCCCATGTTTTCACGATAATATTGTGCGTTGGTGTAGATTATTTAGCTGTTTATTTTTAATATTATTCCGTTCTTTATCATTGTTATCGTGAAGATTAAAATAAAAGTGATACAATCTACCTTTTAACAGATACATAGCAATATAACATAAAGAAGTACTAATACTTGAAAAATGCATTGCAACTAAAAATCCATTAAAAAAAAAATGATATTTTGGTTTGTTCCCATGTTTTCACAATAATATTGTGCGTTGGTTTAGATTATTTAGCTGTTTACTTTTAATATTCCGTTCTTTAACATTGTTGTCATTTCTTTTGAATCGTTTTAAATTTGGTATTGTATTATTTGTTGTCTATTAACGTTGAATTCATGTGTATCAGCATATATATTTTTTCTTTTAGCTTGAATGTTAGTGAGCTCAAGATTCTTGTCACGAAGTGCCTGCACATGGTATACTATAGAGGAGGACTCCACTAGACTACATAATCAGCTCTCCTCGATCCCAGGAGTGTTCACACTAGCTCTCTCGATCCCAGGAGTGTCACACTAGCTCTCTCGATCCCAAGAGTGTTCACACTAGCTCTCTCGATCCCAAGAGTGTTCACACTAGCTCTCTCTCGCTCCCAGGAGTGTTCACACTAGCTCTCCCGATCCCAGGAGTGTTCACACTAGCTCTCTTGATCCCAGGAGTGTTCATGTCTGACTATAGCTCTCTAAGCTCCAGATGCCTTCTCAACATAACAATCAAAATTAAACGACGTGCCTGGCAAGTGTTGCTTCATTCCAACATAGCGTTTTGACAAGCATTATAAATAGATTACAATCACTTGATAGCCGTTAAGTACTCATCTGCCAAACCATTACCCGAAGTCAGCGGAAAAGAAATTAAATATCCCTCGATGAAAATAAAGGAACGTGATGTATACTGGCAACAAATCAAAACAAGTCGTAAGTGTTTAATGCACTCAGACTGATACATCAAGCATAAGCACTTAACTTTCCCCTACATGTTGAGATGCATGCGTTCACCTCGCTGTTACAAGATATTGTATAGACCCTTTTCGGTGACAATATGACATTTTCATTGATCTTTTTACAACAATATATAATGGAATTTATATTGTTGATCATCAGCTTGCACACAAGTTTACCTGCTAGGTCATATATACCTCTGACAAAACTTTGTATGTAGTGAACAAATGAATTATTCGATAGGACGATGCATTAATTTGTACCGGATATAAAATTATTAATTTTCAAAAGAGGATTGTGGTAGAAGAGCTTTTGAGAACGTGGTTAAATGACTCCACAAACATGAATTCTTATGAATGAAATATAAGTATACTTGTAATGCATAGGAATTGATCCATGAAAAGCAAGGCTATATACGCTTCATGCAGAACAATGTCATTCGCTTTGATGATAATGACGGAATGCAATCATTATGAAAGTGATGGGTATAGGCGTTGGAAAATGGATAGAGGTTGAGATTATCATTTTTGAGTGAAGTGATCCCGATATATACCGTGTGAGTCAATAAAAAAGTTTACACTCAGAAAATTGTCATTTATTTTAAAAGTCAGCTATGAACGAAAGGTTATCATACATGTTTTGAAAGGGTGTTATATCCCGAATCGTCTGGTAGCATTTGTGTGTGGTATGTGTTCACGCTTGGTTGAACAGGAGGCATTGTTTGCGAGAGTGCAAAAATCGACTTGCGCAAAAGTATCAAAGTGAGAGAATGAATTGAATGTATCAAATGAGATGCATTGCATATGCCTTTTGCGGAAAAAGGTCACACACACACACGCTCACAAATATTCTTTGATTATGTGTGGCATGATTAATTTTGTTAGGGATGTTTGGGTCTGCAAAGACCGAATTAATACCCAAATCCCGATTGTTTTATTCAAACATCACATGTTTTACTTTGGCGCAAGTCGATATTTGCACTCTCTTAAACAATGCCTCCTGTTCATCCAAGCGTGAACACATACCACACACAAATGATACCAAATGATTTGGGATATAAAACACTCTTTCATAAGATGTATAATGGTTTACTGTTTATATATGATTTTGAAATAATTAGCAATTTTCTAGGTGTAAACTTTTTTTTGTTTGACTGGCACTGTACAGTACACTTATATTGATAATAAGAATAATTCATCATAGGATATACATTCAGCGAGACATTGATTATTATGTGCCACTCTTCAACCAGATGCATTGTAGTAGCTGGTAGGATTTAATGTTCCAAATCCATTTTGATGACTAGAAGTAAAAGCCATGATAATAGTTGTCACATTTTCTCCCCCCCCCCCCCCCTCTTATACTTGGTTTGGACAGAGGCAAATGAGAACAATATTTATCTCCAAATCTGGAACAATAAACTTCCATTCAAATTCACAGATGGGAAGATTGACTGAAAAATAATCAGTTTCTTAAGAATAAATTTCGTCTTAATATTAGCCGGCTCAATGAAAGTAATCATGTTTGACTGAGATTAAGTTTTACAAGTCAAAGTAAATCATTTTCACTGATAGCCGTCATAATGAAAAATGCAAACACTCCACCGATGATCAATTTCCTGCAAAGCACGAATTTACCAATTGATTACACGTCCCGTTTCTTCTCCATTCTAACAATGTAATATAAACGGTATAGTATGTGTAACATGGTTGCAATGACATTTGCATGTAACTAGTGATTTCCTTGTTATGCCAGGCGTATTCGTTGAGCAAACCTACATAATGTTTCACCATAGAATGCCGATGGTATTACTTAAAAAGTTGTTTCAAAGACTGTACGGGTTAATGCTGAATCGTTGCATAAGGTAGAAAATGGTCACAATGTAATATGAACACAATGCAGGTCATTTTGAGCCCCTGGAAATTTATGTGAAACATACGTGGATATAATCAGAGTTAATTCATGAGCTATGGATCATCTCTTGCAACAGGTAACTTGAAAGAAAACTATGCTTAGAAATTCATAGTTTCTGGTCAATATCAGAAGTCTTTATCTTATAAAGTTTATTGACACAAACCTCTGCAGAGAGTAGACGATATAGAGCCAAACAGCACATTGAATTCATATAAGACAACAACTACTAATGATATTACAAGGCTAAACTTTAAATTCATCGTTTCCCATGCATACGACAATGATTCACCAAATACATTCAATTACTTCCCACATACACAAAAGTTGTCATAACCGTGGTGATTGATTGATAAAGTACGAGTAATCCTCGCGGTATATCTCATGGTTTTGTGTATATATTGAAGTACTCAGCTGGAAAAAATCCCAAATAAGTGTACAATAAAAAGCAGCATTGAAATTGAATTCCATTCATGACATGGCAGATTGCCAACAGGTTGACTGTCAATAATACATACCCTGTTTACATGTCAGGTGTTAATAAGCTCATCCAAGATCCACAGATAATTGAAGCTGCTGAAAAATCTCATCAGAATGCACTAAAAGTAATAGAGTCAACGACCTTCTTTAGATAGCAGTCACGAGCCATTAGATAATCACCGTTATGATCTTCACTGTGTATCCATTAATCCGCTTTCAATGGTCACTTCAATTACAAAGATGCATTTTAAATGTCCGTATCTCAAGTGGCTGAGTTAAGAGTGTGTATAAGTCCTGGATTTCTTCTGGAGCATTAAATATCATACTTCATGAGTCAGTAGCAGAACGTAGCAACCTGGAAACGGTCCAAATGAAGCGGAGGGAAATTATGAATCACTGATTATACTCCTTTCCAAATGTGTGTTATCAGTAGGAGACAGGATTGCAAATGTCCCGCTCAACATTACATCCGCGCGCTTTTTAATTGCCAAAATGCGAATCACATTCGTAACTATGTAGAGTGTGTCGTCTGCAAACGTTCTCATATAACCCCCAGTAGAAGTAAAGTATAGGGTAATATTATGGGTGCATCGTTAGCTAACAGGTAAAATGCATAATATAGCAGTGACTTTGTAACCCCGCTCGTTCTCTCACTAAACCCTCCTACCTAGACTACTGCTATTATTAGCAGCTGGGACTCTGAATATTACAGCAAATCGCACAAAAGACTCGTGGTGAATGCATCCATATATTAATCACTCCTCCCTTCGAACGCAGCTAACATCAACGTAGGAAAGAGCGCCTGAGGCCCTTCCCGTTACCAAGCCTACTCCCTGGTGTCGTTGGGACTTGAATGAGAATTATTCACGGTCCTTAGTCATAAACGCTGACCTGCTCCGTCGTGTGGAAACGCAAGGAGCCGCAACAAAAGACGTGTGTTTGCATTAAACCATGTTCAAAATTGTTTCCCTTTTATGATGAAAAGATGAAAAAGTCGCGTCATAATAGAAGCTCAAATGAAACCCCAGTGAGACCTGAAAACTGCACTTTGCTCGCTGTTCACTTCAAGAGTTATTTTTGTATTTACATGTATTACTATGTCTCGGGAAATTCCTCATTATAGTATTAAAAAAATACCATAAAAGGTTAGTAAAATCATACTTCCATAAGTGCATTATCTTACTAATTTAAGATTTAAATCTCTTTGTTTATGGGGACATTTACTCGTGTTCTGCTTACGACGAAACCTTTCTTGTTTTGCTCACAATTTCATTGTCATTATACATCATTTTCAAAAGTTTGTTAAAATATTACAAATATGTAATGATATGTCTGAGAATAGATGAGCATAAAGTTTAAAAATAATGTTTTTACATTTTTATTTTGCATTTCTTTTTGTATTTATTCAGATATTTAGTAAAACCAAAATGTCTGGGGATGCAGCAAATGGTTTGAACATTACGTTTATGGCAGCATCCCGTATACAAAAAATTATGATAAAGTAAACAAATATAAAAAGATGCGTGATCATATACAAAACAAACTTGGAAACAATTAGGTAAAATATTTGGGAGCCTACAATTTACAAGATTTGCTTCTTAAAGGTACTATGTCCCATTTGCAGGCCAAAAAAATGAAAAGTTAAATTCCAACGGCATTTGAAAGATGATACTAATTTAGAACTTCCCTAAAAAAGGTGGGGCTTGAAAATGTCTTCAAGTGGAAAATAACGACTATTAGTTGTCAAATCGACTATAGAGCCTATAAGTAATAGTCTTGATTTTCAGACCATTGTACCGAATGGTCATACGTTTTATGCTGCGCAAAGATTCAATCTTAATTTAATTTTGGCCATCACATGAAGTGGGTTATTGATGTAGACAAATGCTAATGTACCCTTTACAGCTCATTTTATGTATGTTATTACCAAATAAGAAAAAAAGCCAGTCAGTCACTCAATAGTGTCTGACAGTGAAGTCTAGCAAGTAAACGGGTTTCCTTGCATAATTTGAATATTAGGACACTGCTAACGTTTAAATTTCACAGATAGGACATACATGATATATTCATAATTCCTGCAAAGTTCTACATAATTTGAGGTTGGCTGCAAAAGGGACATAGTACCTTTAATAGCAACACACAAATAAATTTTAAAGCCATGCAAATATATCAAAATATCCTTAATTAACACAAACGTTGAATCGATGACAACAGGATTATAACAAGTAATTGACTAAACAGATTGGTATTAAATTTGACAAAGGTGTCATTAGCAGATACACTCTAGTATTATTTCAGACAATATTTATGAGTAGATGAATGAATATGTATACAAAATGAGAGAGACTGTAATAGTATTATTTCAATTTGACAAAATTATCACGTAACAAAAATTTTGATCAGACTTTTCTGAATGTTCTTTCCTTTAATTCTCTGTTTGCCTCATGACATGGTTTTATCGAAACAGAAATAACTGAATCAACAAAAATATGATAATGATGGTCTCTCACTTAAAATTATCAATTTTAACAATGATACAGCGTATTAAAATCCAAAGAATTATCAAACTAAGGCCTACCCATAAATATACACCTTTGAACTTACACAATACATATCGATATTGTTCATGTTATAATTTATTTCATTTCTTATTTGATTAATCATCGCCATATTGCTTATATTATAAGCAAGTTTAGTAAAACTGCAATTTCTGACAGTATATATATATCAGCCGGAAGATGTCTATACCTGCGAGTCACGTCGTACCGTTCGAAATC